>JANSVB020000004.1:386512-397406 GCA_025504935.2 Erythroxylum haughtii
TATAATTATAGTTAATTAGTTATTTAATAGTAACAATTTAACTGTTCTTATAATAATGGAAATAAAATTAATTAATTGATTAAATTAAAAATAATCAAATTAATTAAATTGTCAATTGTTGTTATAACAATTAAATTATTATAATAATGAAAATGATCTTTGCCAAAGCCAAGCTTCGTGTTTGTGAAATAAAATTAATTAATTAATTAAATTATTAATAATCAAATTAATTAAATTCTCAATAGTTGTTATAACATTTTGATTATTATAATAATGAAAAGCTTCTTTGCCAAAGCCAAGCTTCTTCGTATTTGTGAACGCTGGCTTGGCACAAACACTGACTTGGCTTTTGGATTCGTAAAAGAAGAAGTGACATAGTCTTGGGAGTTTCGCCAATTTTTAAGCAAAAACGTTATCGTTTTTATCTTAGACAGAATAGGACTGGGTAAGGTTAGACAGACGATCTCCTCTCGTACAAATGGCGCTCGTAATCGCACTTCGAATACTGCTTTTGCGGGTGGTGTCCTTAGAAAGTACACTGGAGCTTGGCTAGGGGGTTTTGTTCAAAACGTGGAGTTTACTATTTCGTTTTGTGTTGAGTTATAGGGTGTTTTCTCAGGTCTCTCACTTGCTCGGGATCTGGGTTTTAGAAGACTAGAGTTTAAGGTTGATTCTCTAGTGTTACCACTATTCTTTCTTCTCCAAAGAAGCAAAAGGGTATCTTTAAACTAAAGAAGCAAAAGGGTATCTTTAGCCCTTTAATTTAGGCTATTCAGGAGTTGCTTGCTAGAGATTGGATAGTACGACATCTACATATTTACAGAGAAGCCAACCGATGTGTGGATTGGTTACCAATTATGCTCAATCTTTTGAATTCAACATCACCATCTTGAATTCGACATCACCATCTTTCAAAGCCCTCCTTCAGGGCGTATTAAAATCCTCCTCGAGGATATAGCAGAGATTTTATTCCATCACTTAATTTAGTAGTCTTGTTGTTATTTCCTTATGATTCAAAAAAAAAAAAAGAAGAGACAACATTCAAATTTAGACCCAGAAAGACATGGAACTTACATCAGAACTTGGAATATCTGTGCACTAGACCGCAACCATGAAGATGAAGTAAGACATGAACGAGCAGGATGTCAAGTTTGTGAAAGTTAAGGAGTCGTGGACATCAAGCAACCCGGAAATAGTTTTCTGGTTCATTCATGGAAGTTCGATAGGATTGTACAATGATTTGGTTTAAAGTTCAAGCAGAGGAGGTTTGGCTTATCATCTGGGGTGAAGATAATCAGATAAGCAATAAGAATGTGCTGTACATGATGAACTTTCACATATGTTGCTAAGAACTTAAAATGAAACATGCATGTGATCTTATGGCTGAAACCAGGTTTGGGTTGAGTTTGAGGACTATTAGGCCCAATCCAACTTAAAGCTCAAAATTTTCACATAAAATGACTTTTTTTTAGTATTTTGATTTTTTATTTACAAATAAATTTAATTATAATTAATCAAGTTTAGACTAGAGCTTTGATACTTGAGCTAGATTAAGCTTCGAGCAGAGCCTGATCAAACTTTAGGCCGAACTTAGGCGGAAGAACAACCCGACCCATCCTATATTTAAGAATAATATCGTGTTAGGACCAACTTCTAAACTAAAAGGACCTAAATTCAAATTGATTCTCTAGTCGTTCCATTTCATTTAATATTAAAAATATTAAAAATAGACATAATCAAGCATGTTTAACTAATAATGTCAGATTAATATAATTAATTAAAATAATGATATATTAATCTTCAAATTTTAAAATTAACTAAAGTGACATTTTGATCAATTATATTAACGATATCATTTTGATAATAAAAGAACAGATTGATCCTCAAATTTGATATTTAATTAATTCAAATCTGATTCGTTAATTTCTACTTAAATTGGGTTACAAGCTTACTATATTTAAGAATGTTAATGATTGAGCCTCATAGGAAGTGACCGAGTTGGTGGAGTGAAAAATATGAGACCAAAAGATTATGTATTCGAATCTTCTTATCGAGTCTGTCATATAGGATTTACCTAATGCGGAGTATTCGATTGGCCTAATTTGTAAGTTATTGCGTCAATCTGGAGGTTTACTTAGTACGCATAGTCGATCTGGAGGTTTACTTAGTACGCATATGAAGAATAACAACTGTGGATTCCTTCGTTTTAAAAAAATTGTTAGTGATTGAACTGGTTTTTAGTATAAGCCAGCCTAAATACGAACCGATCGCACTAACACCATTATTTTGATATTATTAATTAAAACGAAAATATTTTGATTTTTAAAATTTAAAATTTACATACTAAAAAGACGTTTTGATAATAAAAAAAAGGCCGATCCCTAAATTTGAAATTCAATTAATCTAAACATAATTCATTAATTTTGACTCAAATTGAATTGCAAGCCTACCTATATTGTCTAGCGGTTGGCATCTTATTATCAATAAACACACATCAGACAGCACTTCCGTGCTTTAAGTCGTTGATAGTTAGGTCAGCCGTCCTACATCAAATCTTAAAATGCCCAAGCCCAACTTTTGGGATCTTTTCAATTTAATACCCAAGTTTTGTAACTTTTCAATTTAGTTACCAATCTTTTAAAATTTAACAATTTAGTTCAAACTGTAACGTGACTAGTAGATGTCATCATATCATCAAAAATAACATTTTAAATTACATTGTTAAAATTTTTAAAATATTTGACTCAATTAAAATTTTTAAAAATTTAAACACTTGAAAAAAAATCTTTAAAATACATTTTTGAATAAATTTTCCCTTTACTCATTTAAGAAATTTAAGCATAAAAATGCAAAACTTGCTAAGTGAGAGGCGTAAACTACCTGGAACAAATGAAGGACTTAACAAAGCAAACAATATTTTCAAAAAAAGATAAAAATAATAATATACGATAGAAATAAAATGAATAATTCTACGATCCTCATTATCATCATCTTCATCATCACATTCAATTTGAAATTCGACAGTGAAGCAAGATCTGAAGAAGTCTAATAATACGTAACCTTACCTTTATATAATAAAAAGACTGTTTCCAATAAACTTACGTACAGATGTGATAAAAAATAACGATGCAAATTAAAATAATAAATAGGTAAAATTAATAATTCTGCAATAATTACTAAAATGCAATTAATCAAATTAATATGCTAATGTTTAGTGTATCAATAAAAATTTTTACTAATATTTAATAATCACGTAATTCATTTTATAAATAAATATTTAAAATAACTTATACTTTGTAAATAATTTATTAAAATTTTAATAATTTATAATATTATCAAGTTTAAATAATTTTTATGATAAGAATAAGATTACAGAAGTTAAAAAAAAGACTTATTTTACATGTAATTTTAATAATAATATTTTAATAAAAATCAATATATAATAATATTATATTGTTCCCTGAAATACATTTATTTCAACGTTCTGAGGAAATCCTCTTTAATTTTCAGAGATACCCTTCAGAAACTGAATTATTCATATGCTCATCAACATGTTCCTCAACATGAATGCCACAAACAACAGGACTCAAGTCACATTCTATATGATAATAATTAAACTAGAGAGTCGTCTGGTGATGAATACAACTCCTCATTATACTAAAAAAATACTACTCTCTCTCACTTTCTCTCTAGATGTACAAAAGGAAAAAAGTGATCAGAGGTTCTGTTCTAACACAGTAGCAATCACATCACAAGCTCAATAGGGAATCAAATTCCCAGCTTTTTTGTCAAAAAGGACGGAGGAAAACAAGCCAACCCTAGTGGGGTGTGGGTCTCTCAGTCTCGTCTTGGCAAAATCTGGTCCATACATCAAACAAAACCCCAAAAGTTTGCTTCTTTTTCCTTTCCCTCCTCTGTTTTTTCTTCAGCTTCCCTAACCCCACAAGAAAAATAGGCCAGAAAACGAGGCTAGAGAACTAAGGATCAAGTTTATGGTGGCTTTAGAAGAAGCCAGTCTTCCAACACCGCTGTCATTGATGCCATTGCCACTTCCTGTAGGACCCAATCCAGTTCCAAACACAGAAGGAGTTGATGAGGGTGTTGTGGTGGTGCCTGTGGTTGTAGGTGTTGTGGTGCCTGTTGTTGGTGTAGTAGCGCCTGTTGTTGGTGTTGTTGGTGTAGTAGCGCCTGGTGTTGGTGTTGTTGGTGTAGTAGCGCCTGTTGTTGGTGTTGTTGGTGTAGTAGTGCCTGTTGTTGGTGTTGGAGTCCCTACAGTGCTGCAATTACAAAACAAGACCAGATGAAAGAAAAGAAAAGGTGAACTTGAAGCCACATAAATCCTTCCTGAACAAAAACAAAATCTCATGAATTCCCACATGAATGATCTAAAATTTATGTACAGAACAAATGGAAAGAGCATGGATCTTGAATCATGTACTAGAAGCAATGAAAAGTTCAAACTTCTCATGAAACATCGACTTCACGACAGCTCGTAGATAGCAACACCTGGCCTATACATCAATTCCATGATGATCTGTCTAGCTTGATACCTGCTATGTCTTAACTACCACCATTTACTGTCTAATATGTTAGTAAACCCAGTTCAAATCTACCCAGATGAAAAAGATTCATTTTTGACAGCCAAATAAAGAAAAGGAAAGATACTAAACAAATACCATCTAAACATAGAACCTTATGAACACTTGAAAAGTCCTGTAAAGGAAACTGAATCAAAGCTTCGCTCTAATGAGGGAGAAGGTTTCAAAGACCACAAAAGGAAAGCATCAGCCATGAAAGGACGCTAAAAGACAAAAACTTTACCGCAGAGGAAAGAAGATTATTGTAAGCAAATAAGAGAGTACCTTGCACTTGAAGGATAGGAACAAGTAGAAGGCACATCTGGATATAAGAAAAGAATATGCAAAAAAGTGTTGAGAAAATTAGTGCTCTGAGAAGATAAAAATAGAGGTGGATTGAGCTGAGGAGCTTGACTTACTGTTGGGAGGATTGGGACTAACAGTTGCTGTTCCTGAAAAATCACAGGATCCAGTAACTTGACCTTTCTTCTGGTAGTAACTGTTAACAGCCCAGTTGCAGTGATCTTTCACGGTGTTGGGGTTGTAACAAGGACCATTTTGAGCGATTGGCGTACAATCAGCTCCAGCTCCACAGGCATAATCCAGGGACTTCTGCAGTGCTTGATCACTCACACCATCTTTACATACACAGTAACTAGCACCTTCAAGGGAAAATTTTAGACCCAAACAGAGTTAGTTTACAAAAGCTTTTCCTTAACCCTTTTAGCGGAAATTTTGAAGTAAGAAGCAGCTTAAAAGAGATGTCATCAAGATCAAACACACACAAACACAGAGGAACTCTCACTCCTTTCAGCAAAATCATACAGATGAAAAGAGCAAGACAAACAGAGAACACACATGGGATATTAGAAATCTTACAAAAGTAAAAGGAAAAACTAATCTCTTCATCCAAATATCAGACAAAAAGTAGACTATAATCATTCAACAGCTTACTTGAATGGCCAGCGAGGGCCAAGAATAGCACTAAATATATTAAACCAGCCATGACTGAATCAAGACTCTGAGAGAAATCAAGAGCAATTCTCAGTTCCTGAAAAGGGTCTGAGGCCAAGAAGTAAAGAGAGAAGAGGCAAGAGAAGAAAGGTGAAGCTGGAGAGGATCTATGGAGATATCTGGACAATACTATGAGTGACGGTGGACAACGAGAGGGTTTTTCTGTGGCTAAATATATATATATATGCGGGTGTGTGCGCTCAATTAGAGCATGTTATTGTTAGGACATAAGTATTATACTATGTTCATTGGCAGTCGAGCAAAAAGCTCGAGTCTTTGTCACTTATTTGACTGCTTTAAACGGTGATACAGGATACAGCACTATCAAACATGGACCAACTTATCCCAACGATCTTGTTTTAGATGATCCTGATCAAACCTTGGATCCTTGTATAGGCTCTTTGCCTTTGGTTCTTCCTCTTTAGCTGCTGGTCTGTGTCACACAGCACAAGAGATTGCAAATGTGAGGTGTCATCCTGCTTTGTTGCTTTTGGGATGGTGTCGTCAGATTCAGTCCCTGGTTATCGGACATGTGTGATGATCATCTTTTTGCTTTTGTTCGCTTTTGTAATTTGTACTCATTTTTTCTCAGCCTTTCCTTATCTTTCAACTTCAGCTAGCAAGTGGTTCACGGCTCTATGGTAGACAATGGACATGCAAATGGAAATGTTGCTTTCTTATTTTCCCCAAGTGTCCAATCCTGATTTTCGAGACTTTCAATTGAATTATTTAAGTTTAAATAAGATAATATTAAGAATTTTTTTAATAATATCATTTTGACTTTAAATTGTTAAAAAATTATTAAAAAATAATATCAAATCAAACTCGAATCAAGCTAATGTAATCTGGTGCATAATATTTCCCACTTGCAAGGTTGAGAGAGCACGTAACTTTTTTTTATTTTTACAATTTTCAAAACTTGAAATTATGATTTTATGGTCTGAGCAAATTTACCAATTGATGAAAGACTCACTTTCGTTTGAGTCTAACTTTAATATGATTAATTTAAAATTTCGTATTAGGCAAATTATAATCTTTTTATTAATTATATATTATGTTTATAAATAATAAATTAAATTTATAAAATATTATTTCAATATTTGGTTTAATTTTAAATTTTTATATCATTCCTAAAATTCAAACTTTTACTTTCCATATTCCTTATCCATGAAATGTCACGATCTAAGTTAATGTTTATCCATTAAGAAAGAAAATGATTTTTAAAGGTAGGTTTGGCTTAGAACTTATGTAAACATATGCAATTTCACTTGTGAAAGTGAGAGGGTTGGCAAATGTGGAAATCTATCTTTTAAAAGTTTGTTATCATAAGAGATGTGAAATTCTATCTTTTAAAAGTTTAGCATCACAAAGATAATTCAAGAATCACTTAGGCTTGGTATTTGGCACGGGCTCAAGCTCGAGCTCATCTAGGTTCAAATTTGACCCGTAAATTTGTGTTCAAGTTTAGGCCTAATTAAGACTCTAGGTCTGAACTCGATTAACTTTAGAATATATATGATTAAATATATTTTTTAATTTTTAAAATTAAAAATAATATTATTTAACTAAAACGACATATTTTTATTCAATGGACATCATTTGCATAGAAGATTGAAAAAAAAGTTAAAAATTTTAAATATAATTAAAGAAGATAGTCATTTACATAGAAGAATTTGAATATTAATTAAGCAGGAAAATTGTAAAATAAATTTTAATTAGCTTATTTCGATTTATAAATACTAAGGATGGAAATAGGGATCATACATGGCTCGAAGTCAACAGGCCAGGCTCTGATTGACCAGGCCTTGAGTTAGACCTTGAGCTAAGCTAAAACTCGAACTGTCTAGGCTTAGTTCGACCTGAGGCTTGATCATTATAAACAAAACGACGTTATTTTGCAATTGTAATAAGTTTAGACTGGGTCAAGTAGGGCTCAAGTTCAGGCTAGGTTGCCTCATGCTTGCTCGAACTCATACTTGAGCTAGGTTGTCTCACGCAAGGTCTGCCTTGGGTCTGGCCCTAGCAACATGGGACCTGACCTGATGCCAAATTCTTATAAGCAAAACGATGTTGTTTTGAATTTTTAATTTAAAAAAAGTTTGAATTGTGCCAAGTCAGGCTCAGGTTCAAGTTCAATCTGACTCGAGCCTTAATGACAAGAAGGCCAAGCTGCCTCATACCCTGCCAAGTTTTATTAATTGATTATTTAATAAATTGATCGATCTGTAACGATAAAAATTATTAAAATAAATTAACTAAAAAATTTAAAAATTAAATAAAAATATAGTAAATCTAAAATTTAACTGTTAAGACTAACCAAACTAGTACGGATTTTGATTTGTTGATTTAACATAACCAAAGATTAGATGGAGGCCAGATCATACGAGAAAGGAGATTTGAAAGTTTTACGTTGGATAGATGAGACGAGGTTGCGTTTGGATCACTTTTGCTTTTCAGCAATTTCCCAAAAGTGATCGATTGGGGGTCTAGAAAATTCCCATATCGTCCAAAAAGAGAATAATTGGGCCACCGTCGTCCTTCAAATCATTGATGATTTTTAGCTACAATGATGAACATGAACCTCTTTTACGTTAACGAATTAAGGTTATTTCTCTATCAAACTTTAATTCGAATCGTCCGATCTTGCGGTGTTCATCATTTCGAAAGAGAAACAAAGTCTCTTATTCAACGGCTGTTATTGTTAACGAGCGTTGTCCTTCTAATAAAAGCCACTCAAATTTTCTTGAAGCCATTAACATCCCTTCATCTTTTAGTACAGTTCTTTTTTTTTTTTTGACAATCTTTGTTTGCTGACTAGCGCGAATGGAAGGTACAAGTGTAGCATGTGCATCGCGAAAGGAACCAGTGCGTAAATCACTTAGCTGCTATCACGAACCGGACCAGACTAGGCATTCACTACCTTTAGAAGCACCCACTTTTTATAATGAAGCTCATCTAGAAGGACAAGATAGGCGCTTTGTACCTTAGGGAAGTGGCTAGTTAGCTTTTGGGCTGTTTCTCTTTTGTGCTAGTTAGCTTTAGTTAATTCGAATCATCTGATCTTGCAACTTCCTCTCATCTCCGAAGAAATCAAGACTGCTTTCTTTTAGATGGCTCCGAAAAAGGCTTCCGGTGTGGACAATTTTAGAGCCCTTTTTTCATCAATTTCAATGAGCCACAGTCGGCCCATCCCTGACTTTGTTCCTACAGAAAATTTTCCGGCACGAGATTTGGGACACTGAACTCAATCGTACCATTCTAGCACTCATCCCCAAGTCCCCCAAGCCCACGTCGATCACCCAATTTAGGCCCATTGCACTTTGTTCCGTGTTGTATATAGCTATTACCAAATCATTGTAGCCCGTCTCTAGCCTCATCTTGATACTCTGGTTGCGCCGACCCAATGTAGCTTTGTGCTCGGGTGTCAAATCACGGACAATATCATCATCGTTCAAGAAGTGCTACACTTTATGAACAGGAAAATTGAAAAAAAAAAGGATTCATTGTGATAAAGGTAGACCTCGAGAAAGCCTATGATCGACTTTCCTGAGACTTTATCCTAGATACCCTTCTTAAGTTTGGGATTCCGGACTCACTGATTAATCTTATCATGAAATGCATCTCCTCGATTTCCATGCAAGTACACTGGAATGGGGAACTTAGTGCTTCTTTCTCCCTTACCAGGGGAATCCATCAGGGTGACCCTATTTCCCCTTACCTTTTCGTTCTTTGTATGAAACGACTTGCGCACTTAATTAATGAGTCTATAGCTCAAGGAAGATGGAAACCGATTTGCTTAAACAGCGATGGACCCCCCTATCGCACTTATTCTTTGCCGACGATCTCATTCTATTCGCGGAAGCTTCCCTTGACCAAATACAAGAAATCCGTGCCACTTTAGATACTTTCTGTACCTCTTCGGGTCAACGGATCAGCCAAGACAAGTCCCGTTGCTTTTTTTCTAGAAACATTCAGTCTACACTGGCTCATTCCCTCACCAGGGCCCTGGGATTCAAGCGGACTAATAATTTAGGTCGTTACCTTGGTGTGCCCTGTCTTCACGAACGGGTAAACAAGAACACTTACCAACATATTCTGGACACGGTCCAACATCGCCTCTCGGGTTGGTCTACTAATCTTTTATCGCTCACCAGCCGACTCACGCTGACTCAGTCTGTCATTGCTGCGATTCACATTTATACAATGTAGACGGTCCGCTTGCCGCGACATTTGTATGATGATCTGGAGAAAATCATGCGTCGATTCTTGTGGGGTTCGACACTTGATTCTAAGAAGATCAAGTTGGTTAATTGGGACACGGTTTGCCTGCCCAAAGAGCTGGGGAGTCTTTGTTTTCGCAAAATTTGGGAAACCAATGATGCACTTCTTACCAAACTCGACCGGAACATGGTTTTCAAGCCTGAAACTCTATGGGTACAAGTGCTTTCTGCAAAATATAAATTTGATGCTAACAATTTTTCCTTTTCCCTTGATGCTACAGGTGGCTCGATGATTTGGAGAAGTATCAAAGTGACTTGGCCCCACGTGCTTCAGGGAATGAAGTGGATGATAGGGGATGGTTCGAGAACGAGGTTTTGGCTTGATCCCTGGGTCGATAACTGGGGCCCCCTTCTTTCTCATGCAGTGGCACCGATCCTCTCTGGAATGCTTGAGCACAGAGTGCACCATTTTACCACCACCACTGGTAACTGGGATTGGGCCCTTTTTCAACATTTTCTTCCTCCGACGGTTTGTTTGGCTATTGCAGGTATCCTTCCACCGACATCGTCCCTAGGGCTGGATAAACTTGTATGGGGCCGTACGGAGAACGGGCAGTTCACGATGTCATTAGCTTACTCCGTGATCTTACAGCACGAGGACATTATGGGCAATGCTGCTTGGAGGTCCATCTGGAAGTGGTAGGGGCCCCAACGAATCCGCGCATTTCTTTGGCTTCTTTTACACGACAAGCTTCTCATTAATCAACAACGAGTCTACAGAAGTCTCACTGCGGATGCGACTTGCTATCATTGCCATGTCGAGGAATCCGCTTTACATGTCGTTCGGGACTGCTCAAAAGCCCGCAATCTTTAGGCTAGGTTCCTACCTCAGGTTATCACAACCGAATTCTTTTCCTTGGACCGCAATGATTGGCTCATTACGAACCTCCACACACACAGAGAAGTAGGGGGATTCGACTGGGCTATTATTTTTGACACCGCATGGTTAGAAGTAATTTTAGAAATTTATGTGAATTGAATTGGCTTGAGTGATCTTTTGAATAATTGTATAGAAAGTGATTA
>JANSVB020000004.1:399383-412516 GCA_025504935.2 Erythroxylum haughtii
ATACTCAAACCCAACTCGATTAAAGGCTCAATAATTATTAAAAAATGATATTATTTTGTAAAAAATGATATATTTTTTAAAAAAATAAAAGAAAAATCAAGTCTAACTAGGTCAAGTTTAGCTCGAGCTCAACCTTGGCTGCCTCAAGCCCAAGCCCAAGCAAAAGTTGTCAGGTCAATTTTGGCCTTATCCAACCCATTGCTACCCCCTAAAAGTAGAATTCTTGTTTTTACCTACTCTTTTTAGGTTAGTTTACGAATAGGGATAATAATGGGCTGGATTGAGCTAAAGCCCTACAATTAGGGGCCCAAAGCCCACGTAGGCCATAAGTAGTCCCACTCGAACCTTTTTTACATAAGTTTTAAGATAACATATATTATTATATTTGGTATTAATTTGCAACATAATAGTTATAAAATGACACCGTATCACTTTCAAAAACCTAATTACTATTTGTTCATCCCATGACACGTGGCATGTTAACTATGCAATTATAGCCGCAAGAATGTTGATGTGATTTTATTTATATTTTATGTAAATTTAGATTATTTATATAATAAATAAATAATAAACAATTAACATTGATTTAATTAATTATATTTTTCAAAAAACTATAAATTTGTTAAAATTTTGATTAAAAAGTTACATGTATAAAAAATAAAAATATGATATATTTTTATTTTAATAATTTTAAAATAGATTTTACAATTGTTGTATCAATATCAATGTGACCATAATTATACAATTGACATCACACAAAGACTATTTTATGTGAAATGTTAAGAGATAATTTCACTTTTTGTACCGTATTAATATTTAGAAATAATCTCTCTATTAGTTAGAAGTAAAATTACATATTACTAAAGTTTTTCTGAACCTATATGTCAACAAAATTTCTATAGAATGTTCATGTCATTTCATTATATTGACAAAATTAAAAAAAAAATCATAAGAGTCACATGTGGTAATAATTGTTAGCATGAAGATCAATGATGTGAGATTTGAAAAAAATATATAAAAAATAAGTTTGAGAATATAAATTATGTGGAAGAAAATGACAAACCAAAATGTGGTTTGTCATATTGCAACGATTATTCTCTTGATGAGTCTGTAATGCAATTGACCATATGATAATATTTTGAGAATGACAATTTTTGCCCCGTCTATTTTTGTTTGAGTCAATTGAGTTTTAATTTAGGTTTTAATCTTTTTAAATTTTGAATTTTAGATTAGACTCGACCTTAAATTGTTCAACTTGACCTTGTCGGAAACTCGAGAATTTTTAAGAAAATGCTATCTTTTTAGTGAAAAGGTGCCATTTTTAATTTTTAAAAATTAAGCTTCGTACATAATAGAGATTTAGATAATGGGTTTAAATACAAAATTTCAAGCTCCATCCGACCCACTGCCAAGCCTAATAAGGTTTTAATTACAATAACAATAATTCAGTAAAAATCTTGTTGATACGCAAAGTTAGAGGAGGTCTAATATTCCGATGCATTACTCTTAATTTTGATTAAATGCATATTATTCCTTAATATTTTTGCTTTATGTTTGGGCCTGGCTTAAGACTTCAAGTTGAACTAATCCAATAAGATCTAAGCCTAACCCAATTCACAATCTTAAGCCCAATAAATCAACTTGTTTACTGCCCACCAATTTCAAGATAACTTCCAAAAGGCCACTGACCCCCCAAAATTAGCCCTAATCAGTAGAACGCTTCAATTCAGCAGTTTATCGCTTCAAAGTTCATCAATGGCGTCACAAATGACCATCCTCACGCGCACTAAAACCCTGATCAAAACCCTAAACCCAACAAAACCAATCTCCACTTTCACCTTCTTATCGCAAGAACCCCAACTCGCACCCGACCCGGTCCAGTCCGATCCCCATCCGGTCACCGGCGTCACGCCGCTGCCACCCAACCCAGCTTCCGGAAGTCCGCTCTACAACGAGAACTGGCGCCATCCAAACCCATTTCCCAACTCGCCGCTGACTTCGTCCATAATCCCATTCGGGCTCCTGCATAACACCCCTGGAGGTCGCATGCATTCATTGGCGCAAACTCTTGATCTGAACTCGATTTTGAACTTGTTCGCCGACTGGATGACGTCACAACGGTGGTCGGATATCAAGGAGTTGTTTGAGTTCTGGATACGGTCGTTGGACAAAAATGGGAAGCCGAATAAGCCGGACGTGGACTTGTATAATCATTACTTGAGGGCCAATTTGATGATCGGAGCAACCGCCGGAGATTTACTCGACTTGGTTGCGCAAATGGAGGATTTTGCAATCTCGCCAAATACGGCCTCGTTTAATCTGGTCTTGAAAGCTATGTTTGAGGCTAAGGAGACCGAGGCTGCCGAGAAGTTGCTCCAACGGTTAGCTATTCAGTCTCTTTTTGTGTAATGAGAAAATGTATGAAGATAAATTTGCATTTGAGTTTTATATTGGACCCTAAAGTCATATTCTTGTTTTGGTTTTTGATATTATTTGTCACAGAACGTAGTTATATGTTTGAAGTTTGAGTTGGGTCCCTGGTAAAAATCGTGTGTTAAATGGTTCAGGATGGAAGAGACGGGGAAAGAATCTCAGCCTAATGATGAATCATATGAGTTGGTTACATGCTTGCTGTTCTCTACTGACAAACTTGATGCCGCTTTAAATAACATTGATAAGAATTTGAAATCTGGGAACGTCTTGTCCATGAGAGTGTTTGGTGATTGTGTTAAAAGCTGTGTTAATCATGGAAGATTGGACTCATTAGTGTCAATTATCGAGAAGTGCAAGGTACTTGACTAGTTTGACTAATAATTGAGTCGCCATGGGTAATATTATAGATATTATGATGCTCATGTTTTCTGTGGCAATGTTCACATTGTTGTCAGGCTACAGACCAGAATAAGGCTTTGTTCCCAAGTTGGAACATGTGCTTGGCAATTGCAGAAACTGCAATGCAAGCAGATAACAGCAAGTTGGCATATTACGCTCTTGAATTTATGGCCAAATGGATTGCTCGAGGCGAGAATGTGAGGCCTCCTGTCCTACTATCTGTCGATGAAGGACTCGTGGTCTCGGCACTAGGAACTGCTGCCAGGACTTACAATTCTACTCTTCTGGATGCATCATGGGCCATTCTTCGACGCTCTTTACGTGGCAAGAAGGCCCCTAATCCAGAATCTTATATTGGGAAGATATATGCCTATGCATCATTGGGAAATTTACAAAAGGCTTTCAGTACCCTGCGGGAGTTTGAAACTGCTTATGGAAATTGTAACAGAGAAACAGAGGAACTTTTCTCCCCGTTTACCTCTTTATATCCTTTGGTTGTTGCTTGCTCCAAGAATGGTTTTGAGACTTTGGACTCGGTATGTGTTCTCCATCCTTATACCTTGTTGTGGATATCATATATGCTCATTACATCCCAAACATTTAGATCATAACAGCTGAGTTTCTTCATTTTCTCCTATCCATTGTTTTTCAGGTATATTTTCAACTAGAGAATTTAAGCCGTGCAGAAACTCCATACAAATCTGTTGCTGCGCTTAATTGTATAATTCTTGGCTGTGCAAATATATGGGACCTTGACCGTGCATACCAGACTTTTGAGGCAATCGGCTCCTCTTTTGGGTTGACCCCTGATATTCATTCCTACAATGCTTTGATGTATGCATTTGGAAGACTCAAGAAGGTCATCACTTGAGTCACATCATCTCTTCGCGCTCTTTTTTTATCAAACACATGCATGCACACACCTATAGCTGACATACTCATGGGTTCTCTGTTTTTATGTATTGCGGACTTTGATTCACACATTTAGGTGACATGTTCATGGGTTCTATATGTTGCGGACTTTGAAGAACTACCTTGCGAAGTCATTGGAGATGCACCAAAAAAATAAATTCTGCATTCTAGTATGCATGACATAACTGTTTGGTTCTGCAGAAAGTGCTATTTGTAAATTGTTTGTTCCATGTTATAGTTCGACTCATAGTCACACATACTAAAAGGCATGCAGTTGCATACATGCAAATGTTGCATAGAACGATTGTCTCATGGGTTGCCTGTTTTTTCATATCCTTTATGTCCTCTTATTGAGAAAACTTCTTGTGATTTTATGCAGACAGTTGAAACTTCGAAGGTATTTGAGCACTTAATAAGCTTGGGGATCAAACCCAATGCAATGTCATACTCCTTGCTTGTTGATGCTCATCTCATCAATCGGGATGCAAAATCTGCTCTCTCAGTCATTAATGAGATGGTATTACTCTCCTTCTACCTCTTACCTGTCTCTATTAAGTTTCTGCCTCCAGTTTTAGTGTGTAATGAGTGCTTTCACATGGGAAACTAACTGGTGTTTGATGGACCTGTTTGAC
The DNA here is from genome assembly GCA_025504935.2 of Erythroxylum haughtii. Taxonomy (NCBI): domain Eukaryota; kingdom Viridiplantae; phylum Streptophyta; class Magnoliopsida; order Malpighiales; family Erythroxylaceae; genus Erythroxylum; species Erythroxylum haughtii. Next base: position 403,760 of record JANSVB020000004.1, read on the forward strand.
AGGTATCCACAGGATTTGTCCCCTCAAAGCTAACTCTAAAAAGTGTTAGAAGGCGTTGCATTCGAGAGATGGCCTATGAAAGTAATGACCTGGTGGGTGACTTAGCTAAACAGTTTAAAATACGAATGGGAGCTGAGTCTCGTAGGGACTTGCTGTTCAATCTGGATTATGGCACTGATTATGCTTCATAGGTAGAACAACTGAACTCTTGCTTTCATCTACAATTCTTATTGCTTTATTTTGTGTACTTGCTACTGTATGTCATAATTGACTTCATCCTTGCTTTATTTTGCTCCTGAGTTTCATGAGGAAAGTAAATTTAGTTCTCATTAGACAAGTTAATGTTACTGTTAATGAATACAATATAGGCACTCTTCTCAAAATTCATGTTATATCGGTTTCATCGGAAGTTAATCCAGTTAAGAGTCCTTGTTACCTGAATCAGTCCATATGATATTTTTCTCATTTAAATTGTTGCAGGTTTGTTTATCACATTCCTGGAAATCCATGCTAGGACAAAACGCAATGTTCGACAAAAGTTCGGTCTTGTCCATCTGTAAATGAGTTGATTGTATTTTGGGAGGAATCATAAGGGAGCCATTTACAGGCCAGGAGGTATGTTAGGATCACAGCCATCTATATTACCATATATCTGACCTCCAAAGTCTTGGTTGATGCTCTATGATGAGTCTGTTAGTGGCCCTGAAATTGGTGGTCCAAGAAAGATGGTTGCACTTAGAAGAATAAATTGTTGAACAGCTTATAAGCATGTATTTAAGCAGCTAATGCTCTGCTTCAGGCTTTCTTGTGATCATTTTTCTACGCCCACCATTTGTGACCTTTAACTTAGGATATCCGCTTTTGATCAATTCTCCAATATTCTATTGCCCAGAACAGAAGGATTGTTTCATCTGTTTTGCAGTATATGAACATATCTTTTGTCATCAAATCTATATTTGGATTGAAACTTAGGCTACTAGGGTCTGAATGATAAAACCAAACCTAGCAAGTTGGATTGAGTGTTGGAACCTAGCCTAGATAGGCAAAGAGAACTCTCTGTAATTATTAAAATAATTAAGAAAAACATTTATGTACTCTATTTGACAACATTAACAGATACACAAGAAAAACAAATATATGGAGTTCGGACAGCCGTCTCTTAGACCAAATTTTATTCTCCATTATTTGTCAAGTCTTCAAATCAGCCATCCAAAAACTTCTCACCAATAAATAGTGGAGCATCAGTTATTCCAACAGTTTGTTTCCTACGATCCTGGATTTACAGCAGGTTTCTGCAGTGTATGTACATTAGAGTTAATCAGTATATTGCAAAAACAGGTATTTCTTACAGGCTGAAGTTGCGGACAGGCAGACTTGGAACATTGAACATAGTTACCTAAAACTATTTACCAAGTTGATTCTGCTGGAAGGAAAAAAAACCAACTTGTTCAAGAAAAACTCACCCGTTTTGCCTCTTCCATGTTTGCTTTGATTAAGGAATAGATGGCAACACCTGCAATGGCTATTACAGTACCAATACCAGTCTGTGTAGAGATTTTATTGCCTGCGGAGTTTGCAACCAATGAAAAGGGATGTGAGAGCATAATAAAACTAACATCATCAACCAATGTGTTTAATATGGATGGCGTCTGATTAGCAACACATGCTACTACAGAAACCTTTAACATTCAAGCAAATCTAATTCCAAATCATAGCATGAACATTCAGGGAATTTTCAAAATTCAATCCAAAAATATACGAGCCAAGTTCAATTACAACGCTAAAATCCTTGCTGGCATTAGGAAAATTTCAAGATCTCATGAAGGGATATAGGGAGATTACCGAACACAACAATAGAGAAGCCAATGACGAAGACTCTCTTCAACACGTTTCCAACTGCATGTGTAAGTGGGGCAACTCGTTCCAAAGTGTTGGTGGCAATCTGCAATTTAGACACAGAGACCAAAACTAACACACCATCGTTCTAAAAACAAGATTCGAAGTCAATGTTAAGCTTGTCAGAAAATTTCTATATAGTTAAATTTAGCATTTACCTGGTTGTAGAGATGGTAGAACATCCCCACCCAAAACAGGTCAGACAAGAATTTCACAAGTCCAACTTTGGCTATTGCATCACTGAAACCAGTTTGAATCAACTTAGGACCCTCAAGCTGTAAACACAGGAACACAGGGAATGATTGACCATTATGCAAGAGAAAGCAATCAAGATTTAAAGATTTCAGTTTGAAGTTTTTGTTCTGAGTATACTTACCACTATTGCTGGTGGAATGCAAACCACAAGGGCAATGATTGAGATGTAAGCATACACATTGGTACTGTCCATGCCAGTCTGTTAAAGTAAGGAGGATTGTTAGAAACTTGGCGAACAATTTTGTAAAGCAAAGAACTAAAGAAGCACTGCTTCAGGGCCTATACAATCTTAATTTCTGATATCTTCCTCTTGACAGACATGTAAAGGAAAGGGAGAAACTCCCCTGAATAAGCTTACCATTGCTTTCTTTGAATAGATACTTCTGTAAGTAAATGCAATGTTTGAAACCATTGCACTAATGAACCCAGTCCAGTTGAAGGAAAGTTCAGTCAGGGATGCCATTGACACACCTATAAACCTCAGTGTAAAAAGTTGAGAAATTCATACTCATTCTACAAAATGATTCGCTCAGGTCAATATTCTGTTCACTTGTGGTTGGATGAGACCAAAAACATAAAAAGGGCTAGAAGAACTATGCATACCAATAACAACAGGGGCCAATGATAGCCAGAGTGACAAAGGGATTTGTTGGCCTAGCACAAACTGAGAAGCAGCAGCATTGAAAAATGGCTCAAGGGCTGCAGAAAAGTAATAAACCATCAAGATCATAAAACTGATGCAAATGATTAGTAGTTATAACTACCGATCGATACGATACCCCGTGGACTCGAAGATCACAGTTGGAAGAGTTTTATTTTCACAACCTCATCACACTGAAAGATCACATTACCTTTGATGGTGTGAGTAAAAGACACAGCAACAGCTGCAAATGAAACATTGGACATGACATGTCCAAGGGCATGACAGATTCCAACTGGTGTTAACAGTATCAGAAGCTCCTTATCAATTGGCTGTTTCACAAACAAATTGAAGCAATTAAGCAATCTTTCATTGACCTCATCATTGAAAAGAACAAGCAAACGCTCAAACTTGTCACTCACTGCACGTTTTGGCAAACCAACAGCCCAACTAATGAGACAATAAACCACTCCAACTAGCAGATGTATGACAGAAACGAAACTGCAAAACCAAACATTCCAAAATAAAAAAAGAGGATGTCTTCAAAACAAGAAAAGAATACATTAAAAAACAGGACAGAACTACTTACTATGGATATGGAAAGTAATTATAAACCTTCTTGTTGAGTATGTTGAAGATCACATTCAAGAAGTACCTGAGTACATGATATTACACGCACATAATCAATCACCTGATCATCTAACCAGTTACAGACGAATCATTGTAATTTTGACCCTCACCAAGCGAAGAAGAAGAAACCGGTGACCAGAAACGGAAACTTCTCTCCGAAGCTCTTCGCAGGCTGTACCTGCCTACACTCACAAATCAGTCAAAACTCAAGCTTTTTCACCAACCAAGCCAAGCAAAGAAAAAAAAGTCAATAAACGGAAAACTCAAACCCGTCGGCATCAGAAGCAGCGGCTTTAACGACGGGAACTCGTCGGCGAATGTGTTGAGTCCAAGAGGAGAAGGAGTTTTCAGGCAATGGGGAGAACGCCAGGCGGGGGAGTTTCCCAGCCGGAGTCTTGAGATGAGCATTGGCTCTAGAAATCCGGTTCGTTGGAGACAGCAAGTAGAGTGACCGGAGACGACCGGTGTGGACAGGGTACTGAAGTGAGCTTGTGATTGACGCCATAGTTAAAAAAACAAAAAACAAAACAGAAAAAACAGACAACAGAAAACAGAAAACTGAAAATGAAGCTCAGCTCCTCGATTACTGGAATACGAGAATTGATTTTTGTGAAAAATAAGTTAAAGATAAATTAAAAAAAAAGAAGGAAAATGAGGAAATTTAAAGCTTGAAAATGAAGAGAACCACACACACACACGCACAGTCTGAGAGACGAAGAGCTTATAAGATACTACAGGCTAACGTATGGTCCATAATGCATGTGAAATCTTGAGTTCGTGGATAAAACTATACCTACCATGAATTAAAAAATTATAAAAAAAAACCATATTTCTTGTTTTTAGATTGAAATTAAAAATAAAGAATTTATATTAAATCAGATTATTTAATTGTGATATCATGTAAATTAATTTGAAGGTATGTTTATTAGAAACTCACAATAATTTTATTAAAATTTAATGATGAAAATTTAATTTTTTAAAAAAATATTAAGGTAAGTATCGATTGAATTCTCACATTTTTATTAAAATATAAATTTGACTATAATGTTTTGAATTATTTAAAATAGAATCATGTAATTTAAACTTTATCTAATAAAATTATGTCTTTGTTGATTAAATTAAGATTATTAAAAATAATTAAGAATAAGTTAAATTAATTTATAATTTAATTTAAATAAATAAATTCCAATTGAGATCCATATAATTAATAAAATATAAGACATAATTCATCTAAATTTCCTTGCAATTAAAATTCAAATTGAAATATTAATTTATAAATTAATTTAATTTAAACATTAAACAGATAAAAAGATTAAATTAAGATTATTAAAAATAATTAAGAATAAGTTAAATTAATTTATAATTTAATTTAAATAAAAAATTCCAATTGAGATCCATATAATTAATAAAAATATAAAACATAAATTCATCTATATTTCCTTGCAATTAAAATTCAAATTGAACTATTTATAAACATTAAAAGTTTATCTTTAATGCTTTAATATGAATTTAAAATTTATACACTGAATAAAAAAATTCAGTATAATTTTCTAATTTAATTTTTAAATTTTCAGTTTGATTTACTTTAATAACTTTTGTTGTCAAAAATCGATTAATTAATTAAATAGATAGTCAATTTTTATAAATTAATAAATTTTTATAAAATAAAATATACTAATTAATTTTTATTTAACAATCTCTTTTTTTAATCAAATTTTTGGATATTTTTTTTCAATCGTATTTTAAATTCTTTAATTTTATTCAATCTTTAATCAATTTTATAAGGTTAAACATTTTAAACTTAAATATCTTTGTCATATCATTTTTTCGAAACTTCTCATTGTTCTTTTGATTGTTTATGCAACATATTGCTTGAACTTTAAGCAAAGATGACAGCAAAAGTGTCTTCATTTCCACCTTATCAACATTAATATCTCTTTCCCACTGAGTTGGATGACTGAAAAAACAGAACAAATCTGTACAAAACCATACTCTGCATACCTACTTGAATTATATTTACTTACATATTCCCCGTGCCAAAGCATTTAGTATAAAGTGAAGAGAAAACGAGAATACAATTCTTTCTCTGCATCCCAAGTAGCTTCAGTAGTTTTGGTAACAGGATCATAAGTCTTTTACAGTATGATAGCTGTTGTATATGAATGATTAGAACTGAATTTGTCAGTAGTCACTCTTCCTTCACAAAATAACTCTGTGGCAAGCTAAAATCTTCCTCGTGACTCAGAATTTCTGCTTCTTCATCATCCGGTTTCTGAAATCCATGGTAAACAGAGCCAAGTCACTCAAGGACTATCCTGAATATAATGGAAGAAATGAACATGCACATGCTTTTGTTTATCAAAACGTTTGGTAATTTCTATCCCTAGCTTTCTCATAATTCTTAGTTGCTTGGTCTTCCAGACTTATCTATACGATCTTTTCAGCACTGTAACTTTTGTATCAAAATAAGGTGTATAGTTCACAGTCAAATTCTGGGAGGTAGCTAAGATTTATCTCTTCTATATCAACTCAAAATGTTGAGTATTTCGGTTTCTTCATGAATCAATTGGAAGTATGAAGAGCAATAAATGAGGTTGATGAAGTATTTATTGGGTTTTTTCTATCAATGTTCATAGATAACGGGAATTATCAGAATGTAACAAGTACCAGCATTTCTATGTTGTAAAATCGATCGAGCAACTGTAGAACTTCATCAGGGGAGAAGTGTCGATCAAAACTGCAATACAGTCATCAACACATTAGCATATGCAATAGAAAATCTGGCTTTAAAAAAAAAACCTAAGATCGATAGTAGACTTTTAATTAAGTACCTTTTCCTCAGATATTCCATCATACCATAAAGGACAAAGTGGCGATGCATGCCTGCATGAATACAATATAGTAGTTGGTTATATATTAGGGAAAATTTCCTGGTCACAAAAGGGAATTTATGTCAGAAGATAACAAGTTGATCAAGTAAAAAGGATATTCTTGTACTTAAGAAAATTACAGCCAAGAAATTTTCCATCTTGTCAACATTAGATCCATGCTTAGCTTGTGTTTATGCGATAAATGGCAACACATTTTTCGTTCTATAAATTTAGACATTTATGGTTGAAAATAATAGAAAGTGTAGGGCCTTGTTGTAATGCATTTAAAATTTCATACTACTGAGGAAGGGGAATTAGGATTTAGAACAACTGGACAGGAAAAAGAATAAATTAATCCTAATTAGCTACATATAACAAATGATAAAACTCAATGGTAGCCATACTTTTGCCCACTCAAAATATTTAATAACAAAAAGGATGCTCCAAAATCCCACAGTTGATAAGGACACACCTGAGTAGGTTCAAAGTTCTTTTAAAATTTCTTTTTCGTCATGTCACAGCTAATTCCTTTGAAATGCTTCAATACTAATGTAATTATACATAATCAAACACTTCCAACAATATTATATTTGCCAGAAAAGGTTTCAGAAACCACAAGGCTTTACGTGTATTAGCAACAGGACGGCAAATTAGCAATTCAAGAAAACCTTCTCTAATTTCTCTCTTCTTTCTTCAATAAAAGCTTTTCTTTTTAATTCAAACCCTAAGTACTAAATCAAGCTATCTAAGATACAGGAAATGCATAACCGGAGATCGATAAAAAACGAAATTGAAAATAAAGTCAAAGAACCTAACCTCTCAGTTTAACCGGGGGGTAAATCTCAAGAGCCTCCAAGAGCCGAAGCTCCAATTCAACCTGCAATTGCTCCTAAAACAAACCAAACAGAATACAGAAACAGTCAACATCGACTGAAGAGAACGTGGACAAGAGCGAGCGATAAATAGTTGAGAAGACCTTGGAAGGAGAAGAAGCAGAGGAAAGCGGAGCTTTACATGCAGAGTGTACGGACATTCCATCCTGTTCCTCTTCCCTCTCCTTGCCACTTCCACCGCCGCCTCCGGTACCGGCACCACCGTCCATTTTACGGGCTTGAAGCTGAGAGTCTTAGGCTCTGTTCAGAAATCGCTTTCACTTGATAAAACGAAATATGGATTCTTCCGGAGCATGAAACCGTTTCCGAGTTAGGTTTTACAGTTTTATTTCAATGGGCTCAAGCCCATTAGTGTGACTTGGATTTTTATTTTTTATAATTAATAATTAAAAATATTTAATATTATTTATTTAATTTATAAAACACACTTGTCTAAATGATTCCATATAAAAAGGAAATTTTATTTTCATATTTAAAAATCACATAAAAAAACTTATAGTGACTTTTTGAAATTTTAAATTAATAAAATAAATTATAATTCTCAACAACAAAAATTTCATAATTTAAAAATAAAGTAAAATAAGCTAATATTAAACCTCGAACATATAATTAAATTTAGATAATTTTTTCTTTAAGTTACTCAAATCACGGAAATAACTTCTTCGTAAAAGTACAAAGAAAAAGATGCGGATATTATGATCTTTCCCAAACTTCTGTAAAGGTGAAAATCTTATACATTATATATGTGAATTTTTTAAAGTTTATTTTCATATTTGAAAATCAAATTAAAAAATTATGGATTTTTTGAGTTTTTATTTAATAAAATTACATTATAATTATTTTTAGTAAATTTTGCAAATTTTAATATAAAAGAAAATAAGTCAATATAATTCTAACTATATAATCAACAATAACAGTAACTATCTAATAAAAATCCAGCTGATAAGTAAGATATGGAGAGATTTAGTAATAGTACGCAATCTTATTCATAATTAGTACAGAGACTGCTTCCGAATATCAATTTTATTAAATAAAACTTTTAAAACATTTTATCAAATACTCATTTTTATTTATTTATACAATTAATAACAATTCTAGATGCAAATAATAAACTCTTTTAATTTGAGCCAATTTATTTTCAAATTGATTATTAAATATCATAATATTATTAATAGAAAAAATTCATATAAATAAAATCACATAAAATTTTTTAAAAGAACCTAAAAATATTATATTTAAATTATTCAACATAAACAATTTTTTTTGGTTAAACAATATTTTGCTTTTAGAATTGAAAATCAAATTAAAATTTTATACTTTTTGAATTTTTTGAATTAAGTATTTGTTTGGTTAGACTTATACCAGTAGAGCTTTTGTCAGTAGAGTTATTTTCTGTAAAACTTTTCTGATAAGAATTTTTCTAAGAAGCCAGTTGACTGTTTAGTTGTCATTTAAAAAGAAATTTTTTGAAAAAGCTTTATATAGTAGATAAAAAGTACTTTTAATTTTAACTATATTTTATTTTGTAATAAAAATTATTTATGCATATAAATATTATTTAAAGTATATTAAA
>JANSVB020000004.1:412616-423695 GCA_025504935.2 Erythroxylum haughtii
TATGCAAAGCACAACATATTAATTATTTTATAATTTTAAACCATATAAAATATAAATGAAAATATATCTAACTAAATCTTTTATATATATTATTACATAAGTAAACTAATATCGAAAATAAATATTAAAATATATTAAAAAATCAAATAATATTATATAAAATTTAAAATAAATAGTTAAATACATAATAAACGAGAAGATAGATTTGTGGATATAATGAGAATTATGTGCAAAAATTAAAGGTAAAAAAGGCTAAAATAGACTTATTAATTGATTTGAAAAATCTATCTGAAAAAGTATTTTTTAAGAAACTTCAAAATTGAGCTTCTTAAAAAGCTGCATTTTAATCGTAAAAAAAGTCACTTATATTAAAGAATTATTTTTATTTTACAACCAAACGCTAATTGTTTTTTAAAAAGATCTGACGGAAAAAAAACACATCGAAGTAAAAAATAATTAATTATTTAATAAAATTACCGGGAAAAGAAAGTAATAATAATAGGGCAGTGGTAAGATTACAAAAATATCCCTCCCATTCAATCGATCGCGAAAAGCCCGCCATGACTTTCAAAGGCAAACCGAAGATCAACGGTCCACATTCGGTCATGGTCTAGAACCCCACAATAGCTCGGTCTTTAACACCACACCCGCGCAGCACCTTCCTCTCGCTTTCCATTTTCTTCTTCTTTAAACCTATCTCGTCTGCTTTACCTCTGTTTTCCTTCTTCTCTGGTTTCTCTTCTTCTCTCTGTTTTAGCGATTAGTCTGTGAGTTAATCTCTCTCAACAATGTCGAATGAGATGGAAAGAGAGAGTCTTGTTTACTTGGCCAAGCTCTCCGAACAAGCCGAGCGCTACGACGGTAATAGCCCCACCAACCGTAATCATCATCATCATCATCGTCATTTTCATTTTATTGGATAGTAAAACGCATTTGCTTGACTCAAAAAACAGAAATGGTGGAGAGCATGAAAAAAATTGCACAACTTGGTTGTGAGTTGACTGTAGAGGAGAGGAATCTGCTGTCTGTTGGTTACAAGAATGTGATCGGTGGCCGGCGAGCTTCTTGGCGCATTATGTCTTCAATTGTACAAAAGGAAGAATCAAAGGGCAATGAGCAGAATGTTAAACTGATTAAAGGTTATTGCCAGAAGGTAGAGGACGAACTCTCTGTGATTTGCAGTGACATTCTGTCCATCATAGACAAGCATCTGATCCCTTCTTCAACCTCTGCAGAAGCTACTGTTTTTTACTACAAGATGTGAGTCATGTTTGGTGTTAAAGTGCAATATCACTCTTCTTCCTTTTGAATGTTCAATTGATTACTCTTATTCACCAAATTCTTATGCATGCGCTTAAAGAATAAGTAAGTTTGAGGTTCTTTATCTACATCATGTCATACATGGATTCAGGAAAGGTGACTATTACCGCTATCTGGCTGAGTTCAAAACTGACCAGGACAGGAAAGAGGCAGCAGAGCTGTCACTTGAGGCTTATGAGGTATGTATCTCTTATATTAGCTATTGTAACATGTTTATCCATTATTTGTACCTCATTTTGTGTGATATGCTCTGCTTTTGCATACAAATTTAGGCTGCTTCTGCCATTGCAAATAAAGATCTACCTCCATCCCATCCAATTCGCCTTGGGATTGCCCTTAACTTCTCTGTTTTCTATTATGAAATCATGAATTCTCCTGAAAGGTGTGTGATTATTTATGACTATCAAGCTGATAACTCAATTTTGTTATTCATTTTGAGGCAACGAAATCTTATCATGTAGAAACCCTCAGGGCCTGCCGTCTGGCTAAACAAGCTTTCGATGCGGTGATCCCCGAGTTAGACAACTTAAACCAAGAATCATACAAGGACAGCACCCTGATAGTTCAGTTATTGAGAGACAACCTCACTCTTTGGACTTCTGAATTACCTGAAGATGGAGGTATAGTAAAAGAATTCCATAAAACTTTGGCTTTTATTGTGGAGATAAAATACTGGTGCTTCAATGAACTATATAGTGGAGCCTGTTGTCACACATTTTTTCCCGTCTTTCTCATATTCTGGAACTAATGAATAGATAAGTTGCCATACAATCCTGTTTTCTTTGGCTGAGTTAAGGAGACATAGATGGATATGTGTTTTAGATAATGATCTCATACAAATTCTACAATGTAGGCGAGGAACATTCAAAAGGGGAAGAATCCAAACCTGCTGAAGGAGAGGTTAGTGTCAAGATGATTTATTAAACCAAATTTCAGGGATCAATTGTTTCGGTACTGAATTCTGTTATTCTCTTTGCAGCATTGAAAGAGTACTTAAGAAGGACTATGTTGATGCCAAATGGGTGTCAAACTAAGTTGCAGAAGTGCCTTCTTTTTAATTAATATTCCTTGCGAGTTGATCGGATTAAAGACACTGAGGACAGTTGGTGATACTTTCATCTTCTTAGATCCTCCCAAAGCCTGAAGAAAAGATTATTCAAGTGCTTTACCCATTTCTTTTTTTGTTACACTTTTCCTACTCTTTCTAGGAGAAAGAAAAAGAGGATCTTTTCCATTACACATATTCAATATTCTTGCATGTATAAACTTCTGATGAAGATGATCTGGATGCCTTTCAATAATAGCATTTTGTTATAGTTCAGCAGCAGTTTATTACTAGCGGTAGCTAGACATATATAGAACCAGTCGAATCCAGTTTACTGTTGCATTGTAATTCTGTTTAATGTTTAATGTTTAATGTTAAGTGAACATGGCCTCTTTGAGTCCAGTTGAATCACTATACTAAAGCACTCAAGCAAACAAAAAAAATTCAACCTTCTTTTGACCTTACATGCTATATTTCCAATATCATATTGTTTGACAGTCTCAGTCTCTGGTCATGTTCCAAAGAACAAAAGCCCTTTCCAAAAAACCAGAACCAAAACCCTCTCATTGTTTTTCTTTCTTTTTTGGTTGTGTTTCTTACTTTTTTTGGCTCAGAAGGATAATATTAGTTTGAATTTTTTTCCGGGGGAGTGAAGTAATGATAAAATAAATTTTCTCCAGTGATTATATTATTCAGTTCACAATGGAACTGCTTATTGAACTGAATATTAGAGTAGTATTTGAAACATTATACTAAATTCCCAACCGTAAACATACTCTTAGATTGTAGGTTTTAATCTGTTTTGGCATTTGAAGAAATGTGTTTTTAACTCACTGTTGCTTTTGCCTATTTGTGCTTTTCATGTCTGATTTTTTACAAGAATAGTTGACAGCTAGAGGGAAAGAAACTGAAGTACTGACAGGGCCACGGTGGTTAACTTTCCAAACTCTCATTCATTGGACAGGAAGTTCAAATGAATTTTTTTTGAAGCCTAAAATAGACCCCACATGAGTCCCATGAATCCAGAAAAGGATCTTTTCAAAAGTCAGGAAAGTACTCATCAACTAATTCTGCTTGCGTTTTCTGCATGCCTAACAGATGTTGTATGCAGACACTAATCTAAAATAGTCATTAGTGAAATTTCTTAATTGATTACCTGCCATAATTGGATTTTTTTTGCATGCACTTGCTCATTTCAATTTGTCACTTTGCTAATTTCAGGTACAGGCGTTACTTCTTATGATCTACACTTTACTGTTTTCTTGTCAATATATGCATGCCACCAGCATTTCTTAACCTAAACCGACCACTGGATAGACAGAGCTAAGAAAAATGGCAGGTGCAGGTTCTCTTCTTCTGGCTATGGCTGTGGTGGTCTGCCTTGTTACCACGGCCACTGCAAGGCAGAGATGGAAAGCTGCACATGCAACATTTTACGGTGACATGTCTGGCAATGAAACAATGAGTGAGTCATTAAAAGTCATTTTTATGTTCAATTCATAATCTTTTGTTGTTTCTAATTATGTTTTCTGGTCATCAGTGGGGGCGTGTGGCTATGGAGATCTGTTCAAACAAGGCTATGGACTTGAAACAGCAGCTCTAAGCACAGCTATTTTCAATGGAGGACAAACCTGTGGAGCCTGTTACAAAATCAAGTGCTACAACTCCAAGCAATGGTGCAAAAAGGGCACCGTCAGAGTAACAGCTACCAATTTCTGTCCTCCAAATTACAGCAAACCCGGTGGAAATTGGTGTAACCCTCCACAAGAACACTTTGATCTATCACTTCCCATGTTCCTGAAAATTGCAAAATACAAAGCTGGTATCGTGCCTGTCCTGTATCGACGAGTTCCTTGCTTAAGAGATGGGGGAATCAGATTTGAAATCAGGGGTAATCCTTACTGGATGCTTGTTTTAGTATACAATATTGGAGGTGCTGGCAGTGTTGTTGATGTTAAGATCAAGGGTTCCAACAACGATTCTGACACCGAATGGATACAAATGAGTCGCAATTGGGGTCAGAACTGGCAAACTTGGCACCAGTTAGTAGGCTATAGATTGTCATTTCAAGTGACTACTAGTGATGGAAAAATGGTGCAATCTGATAATGTTACACCTCCTCACTGGAACTTTGGTGATGTTTATGAAGGCAAACAGTTTCCTGTATAAAATATCTTCGACAGACTAGTTCTTTTCTGCAAAATTGTCCTGAAATGTCTGTGCACAGTATTAATGTGCTACAAGAATCATAAAATATACAGTTGCTATGAAAATAGGTGTGCTTATCTTATAGTGCGAAGCTTCCACATTCATGCTGATTTCAGGAATTGTTTGAACCAATGAACAGAGTTCTTAGGTATCTGGTGAGATTGTTGTTATAATCCACGAAGGAGAGACGAAATCTTGCCAAGCGACCACTCCCAGTTATCGGTAAGGGTCCAAACAAATGACCCTTGTACATTGCAACCGTCTTCCCTACAATGTCTAAAAGACTCCATGATTTGCCTGCAGAAACTGGTATAGATGAGGATTGCTTATACTCGATAGAAGCTAGCAGGTTCAATAAATATTCATTGTGATATTTAATCCTTTTCTCATCCTTCAAAGCAGCTCTAATGGAGATAAAGGCATTTTTAGGTTCATCCATTCCTGCGTACACCAGGAAAGCTCTTCCTTTTAGGGACAAATCAAAAGGCTTTTTCTTTTAAGACAAGTCCACGAACAGTTCAGGTTTTGTATACCATCCAACATTCCTGAACATTAACTTCAGGGCTTGCAGAGGTTTACCATTTTCTGTAATGACTACTGGAGGGTTGTTATGCTTGTTCTTGATATAATTCATTAAGCTTCTGATTCCTCCAGGTACAATGTATAGCCATATAACATTTACCTGCAAAATTTTAATGTTAGAAAAGTTGCATTGCCAGGCAGAAGAACATGCAAAATTGACAAACTTTTAACAAAATTCATGGATCTATCAGTTTGAGAAAGAAAATCCCGAAACGTAGATAGGGAATCAGTTTAATTCTATCAATTCAACTCGAAGCAAAAAACCAATTTTGGATAACAAAAACCACAGTTCCAACAAAGCCCTCCATTTTATGTTACCCTTTCTGCAATAGGTTGCCCATGGCTGAAAGTTGAAACTATCATAAACAGATAAAATGCATTAGATTAGTAGCAAACAAAAGAAACAGATAAAATACATCAAAACTTTAAAATTTTAACTAAAATTTAATCAAACTTAGCGTGAACTTGAACTTGATCAAACTTTAAGAAGTCAAAAGTCTGATTAAATTCGAGTAGGGTTTGGAGCCTCGGGCTTAATCGGGTTTCAAGCCTAGTTAGGCTCAAGCTATCCAACCGAACCAACCTAAGGTCCAAAATTTTTTAATAAAATAAGGTTATTTTTTAAGTTTTAAAAATTAAAAATATATGTATTCATATTAAATTCAAATTTGATCAGGCTTTAAAATACTCAAGCTCAATTAAATTTAGACTCAGGCCTGGAGCATCGATCTGATTGGGTTTCGAACGACTCCATTGCCAAGGCTATCTCAATTATATTATGTGGAAAAAAAATGTACATCTCCTTTATGGTTTAATTATTTTTAAGAATTATTTATATTATTTTGAATTTCTTTCAAAAAGGATTTTTTATCTTTATTTTATGATTGTAGTTTGTATATTTTTAAAAATTAAAAACAAAATTCATTTGATTGTTAATATTAATATAATTATATTTTTATTATTAATAATTATTAAACATTAAATAAAGAAATTAAGTAAGAAAATAATTGTATTTTAATATCAATTTGTATTATATTTTATTAAATTGATTAATTGATTTAAAATTTATTTGAAGAAAATGCATGTGAGTTAACCTCCAAAGGAATGGTTTAGTGGAAATATTGTCGTTAGAAAGTAAGGAAAGCGATTTTCTATTTTTTTTCTTATTCAATTAAGTTTTTATTTGAACTTTTAGGATTAGAGCTTAATATTTAAAATTTTATTAAAATTTTCATTTAAAATTTTGACACTAAAAATTTGATAATTATTTGAATAACATTACTACAATAACAACAATCAAGTAAAAATTTCGTTTAAACGCATAGTTTAAAGAAGTTTAGTAGTAAGCAACCTTATTTTTAAAGACGACAATTTTAGCCCAACAAGGTTTGGCCTAGCCTGACTTTGGCTCGGATTGGTTGGGCCACAGACTGGGCTCAGCTCGGGGTTGTCTCGGTCTGCCCTGACCTGTGGCCGGAAGAAAAGATACAAAACAAAATCGGTTTACCAAAATTATTATGAAAAAATATTTTTGTACTGATAATTAAAATTTTAAATTTTAAAAATATTTTTTTATAATTCCTATTTCTAGAATACCTCATGCATGCACATGATCAAATTCCATCACAGCTACAGCTCTTACCAACTCCATCAAAATAAGTTTGCTTTCTGTTTGAAAAATGTTTCACTATTCCCTTGAAATGGAATCCAGGGTGGCTGTGGCTTGTAACTTTTGTATTGATTAATGCAATGTAGGCTTGTTATGGGACATGGCTAGCCCATTTAGCAGCCCTGGCTAGCCCGGGATTGCATCACTTACAAGCGCTACCGTTGACAGTCATGGATTTTCTTACCGGTGCCACTTGCCCCCACTAATTCTAAAAGATTTTACTTGTAAAAATTATTATTTTAAATTTTGATGGTATAAAAAAATAAAATTTTGTTATAATTAAAATTTTGCCCATATTAAAAATAAAATTTTATTTCAATTAAAATTTTGCCCCCATTTAAAAAATTTTCTGGATCTGCCCCTAGTGACATATACGAAATTTTGTATCGCATAATCCTACGTTAGATAACTTTACTGTTTACCTTTTTGGCTTTCCTTTGTATCAAAAAAAAGAAAGTAAGCTAATACTCCAAAGTCTCAATTAACACACACAAATAGGGATGATAATAGACCGAACCAATTAACACACAAATAAGGTTGGTAACGGATTGGACCGTGTTGGATCGGGTCGACAATTTCTGTTCCGATTTAGTTTGATTTTTTATCTTTTAAATTAAAAACAATATTTTTAACAAAATAATATCTTGTTTCTTTTATAATCGTAAGATCTCAAGTTGAAATAGGCCTAAGTAGTCCGAGCTCAAGACTCGGTTAAACTAAACTAAATTTGTTAACTCCGGATTGAGATAAGCCAAATCGGGCCTAAAAATAAGTGTCGTGATGTAACATTTCCTTTTGTCACTCCACATTAAATTGTAATTAAATTTCTAAGCAATCATAGATTTGTATATATTACTCTCTCCACCATAACTCCACTCATCGTGGAAGGTGTCTTCCACTATTTAAGTTAAAGATAAGGTATCACTTTTAATAAATAAGTTCCTTTCTTTATCATATTAAATAAGGAATTATGGTATATAATTTTAAAATTTATTTAGGATTGTGATATATTTGCAATACAATATTATAATTCCTATTAAATAAGGAATTATGATAAAAATTTCCATAATTTTTTATATTATATATTTGCTTGAAATATTTTTTAAAATATATATTTTAAAATTTTATATTTGTATTTTTAAGAAATAATTTAATAAAATTACATATTTTAGAGATGGGATTTAAGTTCTTACAAAAGTCCTTTTTCTTTAACTATTTAAATATATTTCTTTAATAAAAATTTGTATTATATTATTATGATAAAATATAAATTTACATTGTATTTTTTTCAAGAGAGAGTTTGATAAAATTTATCATTTTTGACAAGTACTTATTATTTTTGAGTCCCTCTTGCTTTGACTTTTTTTTAAATATGTTTTAAATAAAATTTATATTTTAAAAATTTAAGAGTGAGAAATGAACAAAAATTATGAGATCCCACGTCGATTGGAGATGAGAACGAAGTACGTCTTATAAGGATATGGATATCTTTTTCCCATAGACGCATTTTCTTAAAAATGAAAAGAGCAAAACTGTAAGGGCCTTGGCCGAATAGGCAATCCAAAGTGAATAATATCTATGGGCGGATGGTCTGGGCTATTACAAATGGTATTAGAGCCAATTCCTGAGTTGTTGTGATAACGAAGACACTAGCCTTAAAGGGGGTAGATTGTGAAATTCTATATCGATTGGAGAGGAGAACGAAATATACCTTATAAGGGTATGAATACCTCTTCCCTATAAACACGTTTTTTGAGATTCGAGAAGAGCAAAACCGTGAAGATCTTGGCTCAATGGGCAACTTAAAATGGACAATATTTATGGACGAATGGTCTGGACTATTACAAAAATACTAATGATTATAAAATCCAAGTCTAACTTTTCACTTCAATTTTCAAATTTTCCATTTTATTTATTTTAACAACTAAAAATTGATTAAGTTATTAATTAATCGATCAATTTTAATAAATTAATAAGTTCTTATAAATTAAAATTAATCAATTACTTTTTATTTAATATTTTTTAAAAATTAAATTTCAAATTATACGATTGATAAAAATATTCTCTTTTAATTATATTTTAAAATTTTAATTATATTTAATTTTTAATATATTTTTAAAAATAGAAAAATACAAATATTCTCTCCATATCAGATGACGAAATGAAATGATTTTGTCGGCTCTGTCTGTCTCCTAAATGTGAGAGCCAATTAAGATCTGATTAAATAAATAATTTTGGAATCGTGTAACTGTGCGAAGCCAAAAATAGACATTTTGTGTATGTATATCTCTTCCTCTCTCAATATCTTCATCTTTTTCTCTCTAGTTCTTCAATCTCCTTGTCATTTTGGCTTTCAATCTCCATCCCCAATCGGTATTATTCCCTCAAAAACCCTGATGTGCTTTCCTTCTTCATCTCTCTTGCCTTCTCTGATCTGATCTGATCTGCTCTGTGCTCTGTTTTCTTTTTCTTCCTCAAGATCTGTAGTCTTCAATTTCGGTGGGAAAAGCGGATGCATTTTCACTTTTCTTCGAGAATTGTTTGTTTTTAGTCATCAGAAGTGACAAGTGATTTCTGGGTATACCTTTGTTTTATCGGTTATTTTATTTTGTTCTTGATAAGGGCCAAGAAAAGAACGTTGTGGTGCTGTAAGTAAAATGGTTGAAGATATTGACTTTTTGTGTTTTTGTTTTGTTGAGTTCTTGTTTTGACTTCAATGGCAGGTTGATCTGATTGGTTTGCGACTGGAAACTGCTCTCACATTGCTCAGTTGCTCAATTCTCTGTTGTTATTGGCGCACTGGCGAGTGGTTACGCTGCTTTTTGCGAGTTCAATTGTGTGAATTGTCGATTCTTTGTGAGGAATTGGTAAACATAACCTGCGATCTCGATGACCATTTGGGATTTTTAAGACCTTGAGAAGTTGGTAAAAGATCGACCTAATGTATGGTGTTGGTGTAGTGTAAAGGACGCTCTTTCAATGATTGTAGGGATTGTTCAGGTTCATGGTAACATCTGCAGAAGCTTGTTTGTTATGATAGGTTATGGTTTCCGAAGGTACCGGAGATTTGGGTTCATTTAGTTGATATAGAGACTCACTTGTTCAATCTTTGGACATGAGAAGCCACTGGTTCAATAAACTATCTGTCACTTCCGGTCTTAAACCGAGGCGTGGTTGGTTGTTGGTGATCCTTGTTGCTGCACTTGCCTTGATCCTAATTTTAGGATCCAGTTCTCCCAGTGATTTTGATCCTGTGTCTTCCACTCCTGTGCCTGACATTTATTCCAGTTACAGAAGACTAAGAGAGCAAGCGTCACTTGACTATTTGGACCTTAGAACTCTGTCATTAGGATCTGCCAGTCAAAAGGATCTTTCGTTTTGTGGGAGAGAGAGAGAAAATTTTGTGCCTTGTTATAATGTTACGGCTAATTTGTTGGCTGGGTTTAAAGATGGGGAGGAATTTGATCGACATTGTGAGATGTCGAGACCGAGAGACTGGTGTTTAGTTCGGTCTCCTAAGGACTATAAGATCCCTCTTCGCTGGCCTGCTGGCCGAGATGTGATATGGAGTGGAAATGTGAAGATAAGCAAAGACCAATTTCTTTCTTCTGGAAGCATGACTAAAAGGTATTACGGTTCTGTTCTGCCATATGCTACTCGTTTTTGTGAGATAGATCAACTGATATTCTTTAACGATTTCGTAGGTTGATGTTACTTGAAGAGAATCAGATTACTTTTCACTCTGATGATGGATTGATCTTTGACGGTGTCAAAGATTATTCTCGCCAGATTGCTGAGATGATTGGATTAGGGAGTGACACTGAATTTCTTCAAGCTGGTGTAAGTCCTTTTCCGTTCTCCTAAGCTCTTGGTAGAGTTTGGTTTCTAAAACCAGTAACATATTTGAATGTATAGGCATTTATAATGTAGCATGTTCATGTCCATAATAAATACATATGCAGGTTGACTTATTGATCTGCCCTTTTGAATTTATGCAAATGTTTTATGGGTAATGATTTTCAAGTGTTAATTGCAGGTGCGAACTGTACTAGATATTGGTTGTGGTTTTGGTAGTTTTGGAGCTCATTTGGTATCATTGAACCTAATGGCTGTCTGTATTGCTGCATATGAAGCAACGGGCAGTCAAGTTCAACTTTCCCTTGAGAGGGGCCTTCCAGCTCTGATTGGGAATTTCATTTCACGCCAACTTCCATATCCATCAATGTCTTTTGACATGGTTCATTGTGCTCAATGT
>JANSVB020000004.1:455726-473968 GCA_025504935.2 Erythroxylum haughtii
TATCCGGTTCTACTCAATGTTTTGAAAGCGTTGGTCGGAACAAACTCATATGCTAAAATTGAAATCTGGCTTATGTATGTGGGATTTATGTGGCTTAAAGTGTTCTTGAAATTGCTTGATAGATTTGTTCGACGATTTTCATCAATAAAGCATTTCCCTGACGATTTAAAAAGGTAATTTCTCGATTCATTCCATGGAAGTATATGTGTTAAACGCAAACCTTGTCTGCGTTGTTGGTGGTCTGCGTCAGATGCAGACGTTGAATCACGCTCAACGTCGAGGAGAAAAACAATCAATAACTAACCTGCGATTTTGGTCTGTGAGGGTCTTGAGAGAAGATGGTGTTTTGCGGTATAAACAGAAGAATGAAAACTGCGGAAACAAAGGGTCGTTAACTTTATGTTTTATACGGAAGTGACGGAAACAGAAGAGAGACGCAAATTTTAAAAGATAAAAACAGCTTCCCGAAAAAGCTGTTTTGAGGGCTTTTCTGAAAAGCTTCAAATTTTGGCTTTTCAAAAAGCTGTATTCTAGTTTTTAAAAAAGCTGTTTCTATTCCAAAAGCACTTTTTACTTTTCCAGTCAAACAACCATTTTTTCCTTAAAATGACTTCTGCGGTGTGAAAAAGTGCTTTTGAGACTTTCAAAAGCCGAACCAAAGAGGCACTTAAAGGCATTAGTTTGTCAATGAAGCTTATCATAGGATGGTTTGCGGACCATAATCAAGGGTGAGCAAAAAACGTGTGTTCTTAAGCCATCTACCTAACTTGGAGAATGGGTTACAAGATTTAAGTTCGATGTATCTATTTGCTGGTCAAGAAGTTACGTTGCTCATGCTAATGTTTGAATTCCATTACGAGGAGGGTTGGAGAAGAAATTAGCCCTAGCTACCTAAACCAGTCAAAGGGCAACAGAATCGCAATTTAGCTAACGAAACCATAATCCCTAGAGGTTTGGGCACCTATCCACTCACATTCAACTAAACTTACTAATGGAATACTATTCAAACAGCGAGCATTCTCCAACTTGTTAAGAACAGTTGTGAAACTAGGTTCAGAAATAAACTCAATTTCATTCATAATCAGAAACAAACTAGCAATTGTTCTGGAATGATCAATCCACAAAAAGGAATCAGACGACTATAAACTGACATCTAAGGCTTACAAGAAAAACACAATTAGGAACTTAAAAGCTGTGCATGTTGTCTATTCCAGATTTACGCGGGCAGAAAAGATATCTGTGAAGAATATTCTTAACGAAAAAGAAGATGACAGAAATTCATACTAAAGCTTTCTTGAACAAAAAATTTTGACAGGTTACCTTGAGATAAAATATAGAAAGACTACCCATTGAGGGGATGACCACGGTAAGTCCGGAACATTAAGTGAGAAAATAGGGGAAGCAGCATTCTCACAAACTTTGTCAAATATATTCACAGAACCAGCACCAATTTCAGATGCAGGAAATGGCCAGAAAGAATGGCATGTACTTCAGTATAGTTCATGTCACCGCTTTCAGACTTACGCGTTGAATATATTCCAGGAATGATCTCCTGGTAAAATATCCTTAATCTTTTCAAGTCTCTTGAGAATATCCAAGAACGAAGGTCTTCTGTTCATATCAGGAGCCCAACACTGTTCTATCAATCTGTAAAGAATCACAAGGAAAAAGAAACATTGTTAGGTACAGAAATTTGGTGTCTGATAATGCTACTATACACAGGCATATATTACATATTTTGAACATGCATCATGAAATGCTTATATAAGTTGTTTAACAACCAAACTAACATAGGAAACTTAAAATGATAAAGGCATTGCACCTTTTAGGGGAATGCAAAATATTTAGAACTCTTTTGAAACAGGTGTCTCTCTTAAGGTACAGTATGGCTGCTATCTTTCGAAGATTATAAAGACAGCCCTTTTTATTCGAGTGACAAATGTTTATCATCAGTAATTGGTTCAAAATTTCTTTGGTGACTGTAAATTTGTTAATGCTCTAGAGGGGCATCATACTTGTATTGTTCATTGATGACAAAAAGAAATTGGGTATCTTCCTCACAAGCCTTACAATTCAGGAGAAGTTTAAACTATAAGCCATCAGACAAACTCAAAACACTTTCAAATTACTTACTCCCTCAGCTCAGGAATGAACCCCTTGGCATGAAAAGTTGGCCTGTGTCCTTCAGCCGCATACTTGGCTGCTTCATAAGGCTCATAGTTTGAAAGTGGTGGTTGTCCTTCAAGCATCTGCAGTGAAGAACATAATGCATTACAACACATTTCAAACACATCATTATTTTCTTATCTTGTAAAGACCAAAACTTACCTCATAAAGTATCATTGCAAAAGAGAAAACGTCAACCTTCTTATCGTATTTCCGGTGCTTGAAAACTTCAGGAGCCATATACCGGTCTGTTTTTTTGGTTTCAAAAATCATAAAACAAAAATAAGTAAAAGAATGGATTCTATTTGAATGAATTTTACAAAATGCACTTACAGCTCCCTGTCTCGCCAGTCATTTTGTATACATCATGGGAATTCTGCACCTTGATGAGCTTGCTTAATCCAAAATCACCAACTTTCAAATGATCTGCGCTCGAGTTGACTAAGAGAACATTCCTGTCATTGTGTAACAAATATTAACAAGTTGAAAAAGAAAATGCTAATTATCCTCACCATAGGTAGCAAGAAAATGAGATCATGAGAAATGACTCCTTTTGTGGGTAAGTCTAAAGCTGTATTAGAATGGCATTTCAAACACATTGTTATGTAGTGGAGAATCACACAATTCATTTGCAAGGTTGAACCTTTTGTAGAAGAAACACACCTTGGTTTTAGGTCTCGATGAATGATAACATCTGGCTCGTTGTGAAGATAAGCCATTCCTCTGTCACAGAAGTTATAGAGGATTCAAGTTAGCAAAAAGGCTGGATTAGGTAATTCTGTGTGCTCGAGATCAGGATACAGAAACCTTTTAGGCCTAAATACATTCCTCAAACCTTTTAGGCCTATATACATTCCTCGTAGCAATAATATCAAGAAAGTGAAGAAGCAAATTAGAATTCAATGGCAGCCAAATAAAGTATAAGTATGTGCATGCTATCTTAAGAATTAATGAAAACCTTAACCTTAATACACATACCAGTACCAAATATCCAAAGTGAAAACCTTAACCTTAATAAAGTATAAGTATGTGCATGCCAAACTGTGCATTTGTACTGTAACCCCATAAAATATCCAAAGAAAAGAACAAGGAAATACATATACT
Source organism: Erythroxylum haughtii (assembly GCA_025504935.2). Lineage (NCBI taxonomy): Eukaryota > Viridiplantae > Streptophyta > Magnoliopsida > Malpighiales > Erythroxylaceae > Erythroxylum > Erythroxylum haughtii. Next base: position 458,997 of record JANSVB020000004.1, read on the forward strand.
GTGATATCAGAACAGTGGTGTAGCCTTTCACATGTATGCAATTTGTAAATTTCACCAAAACTAATCAAATATGGAAACCGATATCTAAATAATAGTGAGGATCTAACCCAAAAAATAGACAAACAAACAAACAAAGAAAAAAAAACATGTACATTCTTGGGGGAAAGTTTCACATCTCTCCCAGCGTTGTCAACATAAAACCTTAATACACATACCTGGCTATGTCCAAGGCGAAGTTTATGGCTGTTGAGGGGCTAAGTGCACCTTTTTCCTTGAGGTACTGGTGGAGATCACCCTGCAATATTAGAGGAATACTATGATTAAGCAAACATTTTATAGTTGATCTCCAAGTACCAGCAAACATCAAACAAGTCAGGTACCCCTCGTAAATATTCAGTAATCAACATAAGGGGTTTCTTCTCTGTGACAGCTCCAAGAAATTGGACTATATTTGGGTGGCGAAGCTTCACTAGTAAATTAACCTCGTGCCTGAAGTCCTGTCTGAATCATGAAACAGAAGACAAGTCAGTGAGCTAAACCAATTATAAAATTATAAGTCTCAAAAAGCGTGTACTTCTATAGAACATTAAAAATATATATATATATATATAAGCTACACCAATTATAAGTCTCAAAAAGCGTGTATGTATTTCTATAGAACATTAAAATACATATATATATATATATAAAGGTAAAAGCTGTCAATCTGCCAGAGCATTTTCTTAAAAAAAGAACGCAAAAAAATTGATTCTATGCCTTTCGAATTAGATACCTAATGCTAATCTAAGTTTGATCCTTGATTGGAGTTTATGCAGAATATATATTATACATGTAGGACAATATATGAAGCTTTATTCGTAGACAGTCGCAATTGAAAGAACACTATTCAAGTAAAGAACTTACATCACCAATCTATCATCAGAAAGGGAGGGCAAAATGCGTTTAATTGCAACTGGTGTTCCACGCCAATAGGCTCTCAAAATCTCACCAAAAGAACCCTACCAGGATAAGGTAACATCAGTGATATAGCTTTTGGGTAGATTTTGAGGAAATGCCAAATTTTGTTTCCGGTAAATGACCTCAAAATGTAAGCCTATATTACTGATATAAAGATGACAGCTCAGGAAAAAGAGAGTAAAGATAATGGAACATGTCTGTGCTTCACAAAGAGTAATTATGAAAATATTGACATTATGTTCAATAGTAATCTCAAGATACCAGAACCGGACCTTCCCAATGATCATAGAATTAGAGAAGTCAAGCTCTGAAGGGTCTATTTCCCAGTCACATTTATTCGGCAGAGGAGGTGCAACCGGCTTGGGTTCAAAATGGCTCCCGTTTTGACCCTGCAAATTTCGTTAGAAATCTCAGACGGCAAAACATTAAGACAGAATGCAAGAGGTATCTATAAGACGTATATCATAAAGAAGAACACAGGACATTCTACAACATGAGTGGTTCGTTCTGTTAGTAGCAAATTGATCATAAATTACCATTCGAAGTGTCACAAAATCAATCAATTATCACTGATACTCACATAGGACAAGCCACCGTAAGATTTAAGAAACTCAATCATGTTATACTTTTTAGCTCCTTCTGCATCAGCAAGTGGCTGAAAAATAAAAAATAAAAAGAAAACAAATCTCAGATGTCACAAACACTCTCTTAAACACTTAACCACAACCAAACAGAAACAGACAGAAAAAGTTCAGTAACCGTGTTCTTCCACCGATCTTGGGCGTTGACGTCCGCGCCAAATTCAATCAAGCACTTGGCAACATCGATCCAACCGTGAAGAGACGCAACATGAAGAGGAGTGCGGTTATCGTAATCCCTAGCGTGAACGAGCGAGGGATCTTCTTCGAGAAGTTTCCTGACGGCGGCGACGTCGTTCTGGTGAGCGTGCCAGAGGATAAGGGAAGTGCGGCTAACTCTGGCCTTTTCCTTCTGTTTGTCTGAGGACGGGCGGCAGGCCGAGTCGCCGGAAGAACTGCCGGAGCTCATGAGACAAATATGGGATCGGATTCGGAGTCGACGGATCTAGAGACGAGATTCGTTCAGTTCACGCTGCTTTGCCTTGAGCCCTCTTTTTCTCTTTATTTAAATTATTTCAAAAAGAAAATGTCAAATCATAGTGTGAAAGTGGAGGGTGGAAGTTATGGACTATCCGTTATTCAGTTAATCCTTTCTTTATTTATTTTCTTTCTAGACAACATATGGTTGTTTTCCTATGCTTTTAACTTTTGGTCATAAACAAAATTAGGATTAGATATGGCATCTGGTCCGGCCCGACCTGACCTGACCTCGGATTGATTTTTTTTTTAAAAAAAAATTATGATAGATTCAAGCTCGAGCTATTTAGACTCGAATTTAGCTTAATTTAAAGCTTGATATATATAAATAAAATGATTTGTCGAGTTTAAGTTCGAGCTATCTAGACTCAGACTCAAACTTTTTGAGTTTGAGTTGGGTTATCTCAATTCCGGTCAAGCTTGAACTTAGACTCGCTTCTTAGGATCCGACCAGGTCTCTAGTTAGAATCTAACCTGATCTATTACCATTCCTAATTAAAATTAAAACTTTATTTTATTATTTTAGTTTCTAACATTTAACTAAGAAACTATATTTTATAAAGGTATAACTTTATTATTGATCCCACGTGACAAAGGGTAAGGAGGAATAAATTATGTGTATCCAACTTTCTTTTTATTTGCAAATAAATAAATAACTTATTTGTTATAATTAAAAATTATCATAAATTCATATAAAGCAATTTCATAACAAAAGAGTAAAAAATATCAATTTATAATATGATGGAATAATTTTTAGTTAGGCCTATTATTCAAATTTCACTTAAAAATTTTATTATTTCATTTTTAAAGAATAAACAAGTACAAAAGATGTCTTATAATCATTTTATTTTGTTATTAGTAAAATAATTCTTACAAATTTTATTCAAAGTTAAAAGTAACTCTCACAATATATATCTAAAGTAAAACTTCAAATTGTTACATTAGTAAAATCATATATAATTGGGATGAAAATAGGCCGAGCGAGATTATCCAGTGCTACTAAGGCCTGGACTTGACTGAAGACTTGATCGAGCCTGAGGTAGCCTAGCTTGAGACCAAACCCCACACATCTTGGCTCGAGCTTTTTTAAAATTAAAATGCAAAATAATGAGGTTTTGCTTATAAGATTAGGTCTTGGGTCAGCTCGAGCTTGAGTTGCTGATTTTTAAGAGAAACTTGGTCCAAGATTTAGCCTGAGGTTCTTTCAACCCAGATCTGACCTATTGAATTCATACCCCGATCGTGTCCGAGCCCATTTGTCATTCCTATATGCAACTTAAAATCTTTCTTACTCGTACTAATAACTAAAATTCAATATATATTATGCATTGCACATATTCACTCAAATGCTCTCTCTAATTTTTAAAATCTCTTAGTAACTTTCTAGTATATCAAAGATTACTTGACCATCTTATATGTGCTTTTTTATGCGCATAATAGCCCAAAATAGTTGTTAAAAATGAAAAACTAGTTGCTCCAAAAGCATTAGTGGATCACTTTGCGACACCGGCAATATGGATCTATAAACTCTTGGTACAAAATTTAATTTTTTTCCAGAAATATTGGTCAACCAATATATACTAAATGCCTGTTTGGTTGAGCTTTTGGAGGGTGAATAAACATTTTTTTCACCGCAAAAGCTTTTTTAAGAAAATGAGTATTTTGCTGTAAAATAAAAAAAATTCACTTTTTTAGTAGACATAACTTTTTTGGCAGCTAAAATACAACTTTTTAAGAAATTCAAATTTGAAGCTTTTAAAAAAAGTACTTTTTTAGGCAAATTTTGTAGATCAATTAATGAGCCTATTTTTGGTCCCTTTTGCCCTTATGTTTTACACATAATTCCCACAATATCTACAAACATATCTTCACATTTATTTTGAGATGTATATAATATTATTTGACTTTTCTATATGTTTTAATATTTATTTTTAATATTAGTTATACTTATGTTATAATTCATACAAAAGATTTGGTTATATATTTTTTCATTTATGTTTCATATGGTTTAAAATTATAAAATAATTATTATATTGTGCTTTGCATATTGTTTAATATATTTTAAATAATATTTATATGCATAAATAATTTTTATTATAAAATAAAATATAGTTAAAATTAAAAGTTTTTTATTTTTATGTTTCCAAATAATCTATTGTATGAAGCTCTTTAAAAAAAGCTTTTTTAAAATGACAGTCAAATAGTCAACTGACTTTTTAGAAAAGCTCTTCTAAAAAAAGTTCTGCTGACAAAAGCTCTAGTGATAAACGCTCATCCAAACAGGCATTAAGACTACTTTGTAAAAAAAAAAATATGACGTCTCTTCATTGTTATTTTGGTTTTGAAAAATTGAAACCCTGAAGAAATCCCTATGTTTTTCTTTTTCTTTTATTTGTACTAGAATTGCGTATGTTGTCCAAATAGGCTTGTGCTTATTTTGGAATTGCATTTGTTGCCCTAAAATGTTGTTCTGAAAATTTGACTGTGTTGTTTTGTGTGATTGCTGGTTAGGTTTTGGAAAATCACCAACAGCGAAACCAGTGGCAAAACGCCACTAGTGAAGCCAAGCATCGATGGTGTCACCATTGGTAAAGAAGGGCAGTTTTCACCCATGACTGAAACACAATACACAACAAGGCGCCTGGAAGGAGGCGACAAAGAAGTTGGAAGCACAAGCGAGGAAGAATAGCAAAGGCAACAGTGGGGGTAGAAACCTTAGCTATGAAAAGAGATGGGACGCATGTGGGAAATAGTATCTGTGAAAGACGTTGTTGATGTGCGCGTGCAATTAACGTCTAAGTTGGCTGTGGCCCATGCACTAGAAAGAGTTCTAGGCTATTTTAATTGTTTTAAAAGCCTTAATTTTAATTAAATTAATTTAATCAAAATTAAATGGGTTTATAGTCTTAAAAAAATTGAAAAGGAATTTTTTTTTAAATGTCTAAAAATTGTTTTCAAGGGGTAATTATTATTAGGGATATTTTGAAATTTAGTTTAATTTTCCAATAAGTTGAATTATTAAATTAATTTACTTATCTAATCAATAATTAGAATTAAGCAAAGGACTTTGGTGGATGAGTCTGATGGTATTGTACCTATTTGATACAAGTGGATTTTTAAGAGAAAAACTGACATGAATAATATTGTCCATACGTTCAAAGCAAGGTTAGTATCTAAAGTTTACAAACAAAATAAGGAGTTAATTTTGATGAAACCTTTTCACTAGTAGCTATGGTAAAATCTATAAGGATCTTATTGGCTATATCCGTATATCATAATTATGAATTATGGCAGATAGATGTCAAAATAGCATTTCTCATTGGAAATTTGTAAGAGGATGTGTATATGACACAACTTGAGGGTTTAATCCAAGAAATATCCTAATCAAGTATATAAGTTATAAAAGTATACTTATCAACTTAAGTAAGCATCACAAAGTTGGAACATCCATTTTGATGAGACAATCAAAGAGTTTGATTTTATAAAAAATGAGGATAAACCATGTGTCTATAAGGAGGCTAATGCAAGTGCAGTCTTTTTCCTAGTGATATATGTGGATGGCATATTGGTAATTGGAAATGACAAACCAATGCTTCAATCTGTAAAAATTTGGTTATCTAAAAAACTTCTTTGTAAAGGATATAGGAGAAGTAACCTATATTTTTTGAATAAAGATCTACAAAGATATATCAAAAAGGTTGTTTGGTTATCCCAATCCACATACATAGACTATAACGTCCCGTCCCTATATTAAAGGTTAGAACCTAAATTTCAATAATGGAGAAAATAGCAATGTGAGAGTTAGAAAAAAAATTGCATTTCATGCTTAGCAAAATGTCAACATACATGCATTTGAATTTGAATTTTTGCACAAATGAAAATAATTGTACATACACTCATTGACATTCCGGGTAAAATTGAATTGTAATGGGATATGTGAAAAATTGTGGTTACAGTGATAAAATAATTTTAGATGGTGGATTGAGAATTTAGAATGGTCTACAATTGTATTAAATGGATTTTTGGTTAGTGAATGATAACAATTTACGTAAGTTGGATAAAGAAGAGAAGCTAGAAAGGTTAGCACTACTGTGAAAATTCCTGGATTAAATTGTATTAATTTAGCTTTTTTTGGCAAACTTGTCTTCATAAAAGTTGTAGATATTTCTTTTATCTTTTCATTGATATAAAGTTTGCAATTTTTGGAGTTCTGGATCAAAAGTTATGAAGGTTTAAAGTATGAGATTTGGTGAAAATGAAAAAGAAGAAATGTTATGCACGACGGTGACTTTGGAAATAATAGGCAATTTGCACCGTTATGCATAAGAACGATGGTGGCTTTGAGGAATAGAAAAAATGAGGCTTTTTGGAGTTAAATGGATTTGCACCATCGTGCATAAGCACGACGGTGACTTTGGTGAAAAATGGCAGTTTGCACCCTCGTGCTTAAGCACGATCGTGCATTTGAGGTTTCTCCTTATATTGAATAGTCTTGCTTCTTTTGATCATAACTCCTTCTCTAGACATCCAAATGACTTGATTCTTAAACCATTGGACTCATAAGACATTTCTCTACCTCTCCACCAAAAATCATAGCTATCTGAAATCAATTGTGAGAGTTAGAGTGGAAAAAGTGGGTCGGGTCTAATAGTGTATATTCTCCAACATTTTTGTCCTTATCTGTCACACCCATGACTTGTTCTCTCAACCCTGTGAATTGTTCTCATACCCATGATTTATTCTCATGGGCATGACTCCTGCACAGGCTTGATTTGTCACTCTCATGCCTGTGAGTTAATTGTAAGAGTGATGTTTAATTGTCTTGTCTTGCTACAGTGCTCCTTAATAGTTTACTCTCGTGCAAGCTAAGCCGTCTTGCTTCTTTCAACCATAACTTCTCCTCTAGACACCCAAATGAGATGATTTTTAATTTGAAGTAAAATAGAGACATAGGACTAAAAATAATCTGAAGAAGTAAAATTCATATTCAGTCTCTAAGATGATAAATTCTGGATGGAAGTTATGCATAGTATATTATTTTGGACAAGAGCAGTCCGAAAATATTTGAAGTATATCTTTCAAACCACTAAACCAAATTGAATGATTTTGGTGTCAATGGAAACATAAGACATAGAGGAACATGTTTCTAGAAGAAAGTATTTAAAATGACTTCAGTATCGAGGGAAAAAAGAACATGCAAAGTTGACCAAAAATGATGTTTTTATGGAAAAATCTGATAGTGATTCAAGGAGTTATAACTTGTGATTTCGGTGGTTTTATTAAGTCATAAACTTAAGTATAAATTATACTTAAGTGAGTTTTAATATGAGGATGTGGATAAGAGGGTAAGAAATGGATAGGTGTCCAAGCTTTAAAGTTAAGTTTTAATAACCATGAAAAACAAGCTACAGTCCTTGCCTTTGTCCTTCTTGAAGCTTCTTTCCCTAGTTTTTCTTAAACACAGAGTTTTTCATCAAATCTTCACCAGAATAAAATCTTGGTTCCTACTATCCACTACCACTCTTATTTTGTTATTTCTTTCTTTTATCCCAAGAAAGACCGAACCCTCTGTCAACTTTCAAGATGTTATCCGTGGTTGTATGAGGAATTAGTGTTCACGAGATCTTTGCAAATGTTAGAGCTTCAAACAAGTAAGCTTGTTATGATTATGTATTTTTGTATGAACTGAAGCATGCATCGTGAGTTCACTGTTAAATGGTTAAGAACAATGATATTCATTTTTGTTGGAAAATAAGTGAGGAAATGTTGAGTGTGCCATACATGTTGATATTTCAGATTTGATGAACCAAATATTATAAGAGGTTGTAGAAATAACTTTTGAAGTTGAAAGATCAACTAAAATGTGTATGTTATGAGAACAAAAAAAAAATGGAGAATGAATATATGAATGCTTTGTTTATGTTGATGTTTTCAATATATATATATATATATATATCTGTGTGTGTGTGTAAGTTTTGGAGTGTTTTTAGAGATGATTGAAAATGAATTTAGAGTTAAGAGATAGGTGTATAGTGATGTCTGGAGATGAGAAAGAGTGATTAAAATGATAGATAGAGGAAGAAAATGAAGTAAATGTAAAAATATGAAAATGTGGAAAAATGAAAGTGAAAAGGTGCGAAAAAGGTGAGAGTGATTTTTTGTTTTTGATGATTATAGAAAATGATAGATTTTGATTTGATTGTGATATGCTGAGTTGAAATGAAATAGGAATGAAGAGGAAATATTGAGTTTTAAGCAGAAAGTTGATAGTGATATATATGTACATAAAGACTCTATTTTTCCTCTTCACTAGTCACATTCAAGTATATATTGGAAAATTAGTGGATGATTTTTTGATATCAAATTACCAAAGGATGGAGGTTGTGATTTAAAGAAATGATGAGTGATTAAGTTATGAAGATGATAAAGTACCCAGGATTGTCATTGAGTATGCATTGTACATAGTCCATATACACAGTTGCGCATGAATAAATACTTATAATTGTACCATTATTAATGTAAGTGCAACGTGTGTCTTGCATAAATGGGTTGTGTAGGTTAAAAATCAGCATTCAAGCATTTCCAAAATTTGGAAGCAAATGCTAATTTAGAGTGTACAGTGAGTAGACCTAGATGGTCTCATTTCATTGTTTGTTTTGGTTGAATTTTTGTATTGATTGACTACTAAATGCTTATATGAATGTGATTGATTGTGTTGAATTCCGGATAGAAGGTCCGATGATTGTGAAACGTGGACTAGATATTGAAGTGCTATTTGCGTGTGAATATGACGAACTAAATGTTTCATGATATGATTGATTGAAAATGTGAGATGCATTCCATACATAAATGTATGATCAGATAATGGGAGTTGTGGCCAAAGTAGCCACCGATCAGAGCTTAAAGCTCAAAGTGTGAAAAGAGCCTCGAGCTCAAAAAGTGATTAAGAGCCTAAGGCTCACTATGTAAAATAAGCCCTGTATCTTCATCGAATAAGGGACAATTAGTAATGAGCCCAGTATCCAATGGATACGGGACAGTTTAGGCACTCGATCACAACAAAGTAATAAATAAAAAGAGAGTCTCACATGCACTACATATGCATAATACAGATGATTAAAGTGTATTGAGTGTGAAATGTGAAATATGTGTTATATGACTGGGTGAGCCATCGATGATGGTCACTCATTGAGTTCTCAAAACTCACCCAAAATTTGCAAATATTTTTCAGGATCAGAAAAATACCCCGTTAGACAAACGGGAGTATCCCTACAACATACCAGTAAAAGATAGAGGTCGGGATCAATTTGCTTCTACACTTGTATTTTCTTATTTTGTATCGATTTGAGTCTTCCACAATTCCTATAACATATCTATTTGAAGATTTCTAATTGTAATAACTTTCCAAAGTGGAATGGTTTGTAATTGATTATGAAATGTGCTAATATTATGATTATAAGTATTTTGTCTCAGAAATGGGCCCAAGTGTAAAGTGAAATTTTGATGATTTATATAATGGTTGAAATGATGTTAATGCAAATATTTATGAAATAAAGTGTGGCAAATTTTACAATTGATTTCCGCATACATGTGCATTGCTTTGTTTTGAAAAAAAAAGAGAAATTTTTTTGTGTCGAATGTCAAGTGGTTGACTGTTCTAACATGCCATCTTCATGGGGCACGGACTCGAATATCACCCACGATGTCGAGTTTGGGTCCTGTGGGACTGGGGTGCTACACAAGGGATGTATCTTTCATCTATAAAGGAATTAGATGGAAGGCAACTACATTCTCGAACTTCCATTGCATTAGGAACAGGATGTCCCCTGAGTCCTTTAGAGATTTTACATTGCCAAAGTAGGCAAATCTACCTAGTAAATTGTATCAAAGTAGCAAACAAATTGTTAACCTTTTTGTCAATATTTTGATTAAGTCAACCATAGAAGTAGAATTAGACTCAATTTTGGAATTTCATTTGTATAAACAACATTGTTCCATTGTAGTGATTTTAGATTCTCACTAGTAGGAAAGTTAGCTGAAGGTGAGGTTACCTTTTTAAGATTTTCCCCCATTTAGGATATAAAGCAATCATTCCCTACAGTTGTATGGACTTCTTCTTCTAGGGTTGAAGGCAAGGTGATTTCTTTTAGATTATTTATTCATGACATCATGGTCCCATAGAGCTTGTCAAATTATTTAGTGTTAACCTAGAATTCAGGCATGCCAAGGAGGAATTCTCCTAAAATTTGCACCTGACTTCCTATCGACAATATAAGTGGGCTTTAGAAAACTTAGAATATATAATTCTAAACTACCAAAATACCTAAATGTGTGGGAAAGAGAGATTATTTGATTTAAGCAAAAAGGAAAATACAAGCTATAAAGGAAATTTGTAATAAAAATGAATAAATAATGTAAAAAAGCTAGAAAAGTTGTAGCAAAGTGTGTTTGAAGTTGTTTTCCTTTTAAAAGTTGTTTAGAGATTGTGTTTTTTATATGGTGTTCGTCGTCTTCATTGTTTACGTGCTAGTGAATTTATAATCTTCTCATACTTAGTTAATTTTTGCTATAACTATCCACTTTTCTACATTTTAGCTAAGTACCTCTCACTATCTCATTAACTCCCATATCCTAAAATTCAACCTTAAGTAACTTATTTACTTCCAGCTTACTTAGTCATGTTTTTATTAACTACCTCCCAGTATTTTCTCAACTTACATATCTTAGACTTCCACAAATTAAACACATTTTGTCTCACATCCCTAAATTTTTTGTTGTCCATAAATTCCTTAGTTAAACATTTGTTAAGCTTACGTCTCTAGGCTAACTTCATTTGACTGAATAGTCGTTTAGCCCAATGAACTAATTTATTTTAAGCTATCAACAATTAATTATTAATAACCATTTCTTCTTAATTAATGAACTCAAACAATATTTTTTTAAAGAATTGCAAATCAAAGAAAAAAGGGTAAGCGATGGATAATTAACAAATTTAGGGAGACGAGATATGACACCAAATATGGAGAGAAAATGTTCTTCTCCACTCAAGCTTCTAGTTTTTTGTTTATAGGAAGAAATAAAAAAGTTGATATTAAATTGAAATGTCGATCTAACTTGTACAAACAAAGAATAATATATGAAGTGAGTGTAAATTATAAGTAAGGGAAGATATGAAAATAGTAATGCAATTTTTAAAAGTTGATTTTGCAATACACAATTTCTTTAATTTACGTATCTTATGTAAGTACACAAGATACGATGCTTATTAACACCTAATTAAATTACTATTTCTTAATGTTATAGTTTTATACCTTACAATCAGAGATGTGGGTACTGTACTATATCGGGCGGTACCAGCTTGTACGATGTAGTATGATACTCACTCGTTTCTTACCATTACTCAATATTAAAATAACATCAAAATTTTGGGACTGAAATCTAATTTTTTAAAAATGTTGGACTAAAATGTAAATTAAAAAATCTATATTAGGTTCATGCTAGATTAGTTTTTGAAATCAAGAATCATCATATTTGCTTGTAGTGTAACAACAATTTGAAAGGTGGGGGAATCACCATATTAAAGAAGCATTTAATTGATATCAAAGGTGATGTGGAGCCTTGTAAGAAAGTGAGTCTTGATGTCAAATGACAAATGAAGACTTTGGTTTAAGAGTATCAAGATGAGAAAATAGAAGGCAACGATTGAACTACGAAATTGATAGTGGAAGTTCTTTTGTTTGTGTTCATGATGATAATGGAGATGTTGAAGGTAGTAGTATTCCTAACCAATAAGAAGGAAATATTGCACCTGATGTTAGAAAAAGAGGAAGACAGGTTTCCAATTTTTTTTCATCACGAAGAACTCTTGAAGCTTAACCTTCAATCCGTAGTATCTTACAATCTAAAGAAGCGTCTCATAATGTGGAGATTGCAATGAATAGATGGTGGTAAAATTCAGGTATAACATTTAATGCTGCCCAAATCTTATTATTATCAGCCTATGGTAGATGTTATTACCTCGTATGGTCTAGGATACAAAGCTCCTTCAATTGATGACTACATACATAAACTTTTGAGTAGCTTTGTTTATGAAATTAAAGTTATTTGGATGAAAGAATAATGACTTAGGCTACTTATAGGTGTTCATTTATATGTGATGGTTGGATAAATAGAAAACATGAGTCTATTATTAGTTTTTAGCTTTATTCTGGAAAGAGGACAATGTTTTTTAAGTCTATTGATGCATCTGGCCTTGTTAGGAATGTTAATACTCTATTTGAAATATTTGATAAAGTTGTAAATGACGTTAGGTCAGAAAATATTGTTCAGTTCATTACTGGCAATGATTCTGCTTATAAAACAACTGGAAGAAGATTGCAAAGTAAGTATAATTCTTTTTATTGAACTCCTTATGCTGCATATTGCATTAAGTTGATGTTGTAAAATATAGTAGACGTTAGGTATTTTCCTATTATTGATGAGACTTTGTAAAAAGCAAAAAACACCTAATTCATCTACAATCGTGCATGGGTTTAAAATTTAATAAGAAAGGATTTCACCAATTGTAGGAATTTGTGTCGTCCTATTAATACAAGATTTGCAACTAATTTGTTATCACTTTAGTGTTTTAATATGATGAAAAAAGAGTTGAGACAAATATTTACAAGTGATAAGTAAGTTGCATCTCAACATGCTAGGTCTAATGCTAGATTGTACATTTCTAAAATTATACGTAAAGATAATGAATTGTTATTCCAATGTCAATTTAACATATGAGTTTGTGAGCTTGGGTGAGGGTACTTTGTCCGAGTGATAGTGATGAGAAGTCAATACTAAGTTCTTTTTATGATGCCATGGAGAGGGAAAAGTAAGGAATCAAGGACAATATGAAAAATAACTCTTCTTTGTACACACATTATCTTGTGGTCATCTATGAGAGATAGGAAAGACAACTTTACTTTTCGTTGTTTGTAGTTGAGGAATTTTTTATTCCTAATGTCCATTTTAAACCAATTTTTACAAAGAAAGTTAAAGTTAATAAAGGAATGCTATTAATTATTACAATAATTGTTACCCATGAGATGATGCAAAATCTTCTAAGCTCATAAATGGAGATTTATAAGGATGCTTATGGTGATTTTGGGGTGCCAATTGCTATTCGTTAAAGAGACAAACTTAATCCAAGTTTTTTTCACTTGTTGAAATTAATCATCACTTTATTTTGTTTATAATGCTACTTTTGTTATCTTACGACTTACAGTTGCTTGAACCAATTTGAAAGTGGTTTTCCAAACTTGCAAAGATTTGCAATTCGAATTCTAAGTTAATGTATGAGTGCAATAGTGTGTGAAAGGAATTCGAGCACATTTCAAGTCATCAATTCCAAGGAAAAGAATTGATTGGAGCATAAAAGATTAAACGACTTGGTCTTGTTTAATATAATTTAAAGCTTCAAGAAAGGTATATTATTATTGTTATTAAGTTAGAAATAAATTTTGTAATTTCTTAATAATTTAATTTTATTGTTTACTGTGACTCTTATTAAAACAAATAGTTTTGTAAATCCAATTTGCCTTCATCATTTCGATCTTTTGATGAATTGAGTTTATGAGAAACTAGTTTTAATAGATGAGCGTGACTTGGGAAGATAAACTTAGATGAGAAAGTATTGACATATCATTTGTGTTGGGACCCGATCTGGGCACCGGATCCCAACCGAAAAAGCGGAACAGAAAACGGAGACAAAAGCGAAATCAAAACGAAGCGAAGGCGAAAATACAAAGTAACCGAACGAAACAAAAGGCGAAACCGAAAGCAAATCGAATAAACATAGCGAAACGCAAAGCGAATGCAAATCGAAATCGAATAACAAATCGGAATAATCAATAGAATCGAATCATAAGGCGGAGACAAACGAAATAATCAATCGAACTGAAACAAATTCCGACATCCGTTGGAACAAATACACTCATCGCGTTGGAAACCTAAACTAACCGATCCGAAATCCGGTATAAATTTTTTTTCTTATTTCTTTGCTTTCTTATTCACTTTATTCATCTTTCATACAAATCAATACAATTTCCCCCTTTTTGGGAAATTATCCTCAATCCATATTTTCAATTCATACCTCTTATACAATACAAACAAATCCCAAAATTCATCTTTATTCAAACTAATGCAAATCAAATACAATTAATTCCCACTGTTGGGAATTCATCCTCATATAAATCTCAATACTTGATCTTATTCTTATATATCCATACAAATCTCAAATTTCATTTTTATCCCAATTTTATCGAAAATTCGGCAGCATAACGGCTGCATTTATTCTAACCCAAACCTGCAAAGTATCGAAAACACACTTCTATAATCCCCAATTAATCACACAATCAATCAAAATCCACCGGACCCTCCGTCCGGGATCTCAGCATAAACAAACGCACTCCTATATCTAAACACTTCAAAATCCTTAATCATAAACAGAACAATTTTCAATATATAATATTCATCGTTCAATCCCAACCACTTTCAATATCTCAAATCCATATTCAAAATCCTCATTCAATATCCAATTACATACATAAAGCATAACCATACACAATTATCCGTAGCCAAATCCACAATCATATACAATCCCAATCATAGTTTAATTCAATACACATTTCCAGAATTCGTATACATTTCGAAAGAAATGCTTGTCATACCATAATGACAATTTAAGCCATATACATAACCAAAATCCATGATCCAAGGTACACAAAATACAAACACATGCAAACATCGAACGGATGTCTTGACCGTCTTTCATCCGATCTCCTGCTCGAAACCTGGAGATGGGGATGAAAGGGGGGTGAGCTCGACGGCTCAGTGGATAACACATTTATAAATTGAAAAATAAGC
>JANSVB020000004.1:480698-491152 GCA_025504935.2 Erythroxylum haughtii
GTTAGAAGTAAGTGGGGTTCTCTGAGAGTTAAAAATGCTTAGTTATATGTCTACGTTTCCTTCTTCGTAGTCATCTTCTTCAAGTTCTGCCAATACATAGAGTTTTCCATTAAACTCTTTCCAAGGGTTAACTTTGCCTTTCCTTTTCCTATACAAATCCCACCTTACTATTGGTGGTTTCTACCCTAAGAAAAATCAGAAGCTGTCCATATATACAGTGGAATGCGTGATTTTGCATGAAGTTTAGGGCTTGAAGATAATTAAAGATTTTGAAGTTTTCAATAAGTAAGTAGTGAATATATCCTTTAGAGTTGTGGATTTATGAAATAAATTTGATGAATTACTGTCATCTGCATGAACATAGCATTTTCATGTATATTCATAAATACTGTGTTGATGGGATGAGGGCGGACCATATTTTTCATCACTATCTCCTAATAACTCTCTAGTATACTATATGATTTATTTATTCCTAAAACACTATAAAATAATTGTTAGAAGTCAAAGTTAGTTATTATAATGGCTAATTCCAAGAGCACTAGTTGATCATTCAACTATATTGGTTGACCAATGTGTTACGTTGATCTTACAAAATTTCTATACAAAATGTAACTTTCTTTTAAGAATATTGGTTGATCAGGTTGACACATTTGTTAACCCATATATGTTGATTATACCTAAAATACTTCGAAACCATAATATTGATCACCCAAATTACTATATTGGTTAACCAAATTTCATAAGACATGTTTTTCAAAACTTTTAAAATTCTTTCAAAAATCAAAACACACTCCTTTTGCAAAAAATTGATCTAAAACTATTTCAAAAGCATTTTAATGCATCAAAGATATTTTCTCTAAATCTTCTAAAATTTCTTCTTGATTATGATAAAGTATATGGAGTATGCCTAAGTATAAATCATCATACAATAATTGAACCCTCAATTTATAATTATGACCAAGTTATAAAAAAGATTACAATGATTGTTATACATTGAAATGACTTTATTCTTTCTTGTTCTTGACATACTTAACTTGAATTTCCTTGGAGCTCTCTCAAATTATATTTGGTGCTCCACTTTACTCAATTTTGATCTTTTATTGAACTTCATCTTTGACCTTTTATTTGAATATTTGACAAATTAATTTAACAAGTTAACGATTTAGAATTAAATAACATACTAGATCTATATAGTATTTATAGGTTCCAACATGTTTCCACTCTCAACCAATTATCTTCTTTTTATTTTCTATCTTATACCAATTAAATGATAGCAATGTATGGATCATGACTAGGGATGACAAAAGAGTCCAGGCCCGAGCTTGGCCTGAAATCAATGAGCCAGGCTGGGGCTGGCCTTGCCATCCCTAAAGATGAAGTATGTTTTAATGTTTTTAGAAAACAATTTGTCTTATGGATCTTTAAAGAATAGGCCTTTGAATTCAAAGGTATATTCATTAGGAGGAGTATAATGGTTATTGAAGGGTGTAGACAAGAAGGAAGAGTCAAGAGAAAAAGATGAACAAGTACACATTTTTATCAATTGAGTGACCGACCAGTTTATGAGTCTTTGTGGTAGTCTCTGAGCAAAGAATATGACCATCTCGGTTCTAACCATGTGATTCAAGGGTGCAACCTCGGTCAATTGTTGCAAGTGGCATCTGAGCTGAACTATTCTTTTGATGGACCAGGACCAGGACCTGTATGACCTTGATCAGGAAAGATTGCAGATTGCAAAGATGGAGCAATGCCATTGACATGTAGCCAAGTTAGTTCCCACAAGCTGTCGCCGTCTGAGGTACTCCTCTGCATTAGCACACTCTCGTTCTTCATTTTTAATAGTGTTTCCTTGAGAAGCTCTAGAACCAGTTCTTGAAGCTCATCAGTCTTCTTCCCTCTTAATTTCACATCCATATACTTCTTCATTCGGCTAAGGACTCCTATCCACGTTTTGCTAAAAGTTGCTAATTGTACAAGCTCATTGAGTGACCCTTTAAACAACTCTGACATGAGCTTCACAGCTGTTATAAGTGTACCTTCCATATTCCTGTAGTCTGTTTGAGAGTTTCCTTGAGCAATTTCAAGCAAATCGTCAAGCATTGTGAAGATTACGACATCAAAGCACTGTGACCATAGACCATTCGGAATATTGATCCTGTCATTAACTGCCAGGCACTTCTGCAGTGATGAAAGGGCATGATTTCTAACCTCTTCTCTCACGTCCAGGCATACCTTTTGTAGTTCCTGCGCAAGCCTCAGCCACAGTTCCCCAATATCCTGACACAATTTTGTAACTTCTTCCTCCCTGATTGCTTCCCTGGTCTCAGTAGACCATCTAGCCAGACAATCAACAGAATCTGTCATAAGATCTATAGCACGAATAGACCTTTCTGCCTGTCCTACAGGAGACTCTGCAAACTGTCTTACTGCATCAACACACAGAAGATAATTGTCTGGTGACAAGTGAGCTCCATTTGATACAGTAAACAATAGGGCATCAAATCCAGCTACAGAAGCTTCTGGGTGATGAGCTGAGGCAGAAAGAAGTGACATTATTATGTGCCATCCCATTAGAGATCTGACAAGTGGGGCATTTGCTTTTACAAGCCGACTGACTTCCTTTGTTATTCGCTCGCTGTATGCATCAGCAATGCGGCTATCAAGCTGTGAAACAAGTTGCAATGACTTCAGCAGTTCATCAGCTAGGATCTCTTTGTAGGGGAGCAGCCGCTGACAAATCCTAAGAAGTCCAAAAACAGCATTCTCGACTAATGCACAAGGTGTTATAATTGAATGAACAATGTTCGCTATGTGTTCGTAAACACACTGCCACAGTAGCATAATTCTGTCCCAGTTATTCAGTGTAAGAGCAATCAGCAGTTCCAGGCAGAAAACTGCAGCATCTTCGTCTTCCAGAGAGCTGTTCCCTCTCTGAGACCGCCTACCAGCCCAGATGAGTGCTCTTGCTAGACTCAACAATGAGTCATCACGAAAGGACTTACTTTCAGTGAAGATGTTATCAATATGGCACTTTTGGATTGTTTGAAGGGCGCCTTGATAAGCAGCAATCTGTTCTTCCGTGGGAAGGAATCTTGACTCCTCATTGTCAAGAGATGAATGCCGACTGACCCGACCCATCAGGCCATAAGATCTCCTGGGAGCTGCCATGGGTTGCAAAGGAACCGGAAATAAAGATTTTGTCAACACTTTCCCGTGCTCAGATTCTGCAGAAAGCTCTACTTCATTACCAACATCAGTAGCCACACGAGTTGGAAGAAGACCAAGTTTGTGCAGTCTCAGAATGCTTTCTACAATATTTCTCCAGCCTGTGCATAAATAATCACCATATCTATTTGCAATGGTGAAAAGCGTTACGGTTGCCATCCTGGCTTTTATGTCATCACCAAAGCTCAATATAGGGTCCTCAGAAGATGGGGGATTCAAGAGGGTTGTGAACTTAGAAAGAGAAACAACTAGATCATCCAATATATCTCCAAGATGACGGCATGCAGAAATTTTTGCAACTGCTAAAAATCCATCAATACATGTTTGGTAAACATCTTCAGCTTCTGCATGGTCAAAAACAGCTGAGATAGCAGCAATTGCTGGACCTGACATGACAGCAAACATATCATGGTCAAGATAGGCATTAGAATCCGACAGAATGTATGGAGAAATTTTCTTCGATTTCTGCATTAAATAAGCCCAACGGCTGGGGGTCATTTCAGGTAATCCAGCTCCTTTATCTGGAGTTGTGCGGATCTCATTCATGCAAATTGACTGGTAGAGTTCTGACAGGAACTCCCGAGGCAAGTCATTGCCTCCATTTATTCGTCTATTGTTTCGGATAAAATCCTCCTCTGTCATCTTTTTCTTCACCTGAACGTTGTGTTGATCTGTGTTTAGCATTATAAGTGAATAGGACAAGACAAGAGCAGCATCCTTGTTAGCTAGAATATTTGGTGATTGCTCATAGTAAATTTCAGAGAAAGCCTCAAGAACCCTCTGTATTTTCTGTGATTCTCCAGGCAACCTAAAAGTTTCCAAGAACAACCGTAATGCATCATCCATGTTCATAGTTTGGAAATCAAAAGTCTGAGCAAATTCATGAAGAACCTGAACACAAAAATCATCAGGGTTTCCCAAGAAGTCCCCAACAAGATTCTTATCTAATCCTGCAGTATACCGAAGAAAGCAGGCCACACTTTTGGGGTCAAGTTTTTCAGGTAAGACATGTGTTCCCTGAAGGAACTCTAGTCCTTTCTTTGGGTCATGATTAAAGTGATCAGCTCCAACCATCAGTTTTTTCTTAATGTACTTCTTTTGGCGGACAAATGGAACCCATTGCTTAGGGTCACCATAGTTCTCACACTTCATTTTCCAGAATGGAATAGAGTCTTCAATAGTCATTTTTTCCTTTTTTGAGCTAACTGCTCCATTGCCTATCCTTTCAGCCATACCCTGAATAACAGCTATCAGACCATCCAAAGCAAGGATTTGGATTGTAGTCAATGAAGAGTTTAATGGAAATGCAGTCATTGACAACAAATTAGCAATGTCTTCAAACACATTGCTACATGTGATGTCACAATCAAAGTTGGCATACATTTCTGTCATAAATTTTTTCTGTCGACAAAAGTCTATGAGAGCCCCTATTGCAACCTCCTGCTGTTGGTATGAAGCACAATATCTGCTCTGTGCTAACCTCAAAATCACATAGGAGAAGAAAGCCTCCAGCTGTAGTTTGAGCTCAGTGCGCAGATGGTGATACAAGTTGAGAACAACACTACATACCATTGAAAGAATAACCGGGCTTCTGGACATGCCAAATTGCATAAGATTACGAAATAATTCATCCTGAACTAGACTCAACAATCGAGGATGATTTTTTATAGATTTCCCACCCAGTTCAACAGCAGAATTAATTAAGTTCAGGGCAAAGAGTGGAAGATCTTCATCAAATGCTATACTATCTGATCTTGGATCCATTGACACATACTCAACCACATTTAATAATGAACACAGGAAGTGAAATACCTCCACCATGCATGGGCCTCCATATGGCTCCAAGAACTGCAAATCATAAGCAAGACTGCCCTTTCCACTGCCAGCTGAAATTGTGTTGTTTTCCATCAGACTGGCTACCTGATCTGTGGAATCAGTAGAACCTAAACTCACGGAGGAATCTCTTCCCACAAATTCAGAACTGGCAGTCCTACTTTCCAGTTGTTTACTCTTGATAGTGTAATGATTATCCGGGCCACCATTCTGTAAGTGAAATAGATCCCAAAACTTATTAACAAAGGAAAGTTTTGAATAATCTCAGTTTGAAAGCTACATATCCCACAACAAAATTTTCGAAATAGACCAAAATATTCCACCCATCTCCAGAAAATTGGTTTGATAGATCAACCTTATGCCAGTACAAAGAACAGAATATAGTAAAACATCATGACATTAACTTGCACAATTTCCTCCAGTTATTAGTATGTTTGAAGAAGTCAGACAAGTAATTCATTTGCCTTGAAATGTGTCACATATTGGATGAGATAGCATCACTATTGATTTATCAAACATTACCGTGCAAGTGCCAGTCCGAAAGAAGAGAACATACTGTAACTATGAAGAAAAATGAGGCAGGCAAGTTTACCTTCCGCTTAACTATTTTAGATCCATTAACCACAGAGCATTCTGGGTCATGAACATCTGGAAGATGTGAAAAAATGCAGGTAATTAGTTCATGCATTGTATGTCGGGCTATATGCTGCAGCAATTCTCCTTTAGCTTGATGAACTATACGGAAACAAGTGTTCACTATTGTGCATACATGCTGATTACTCAATGTGACCGATGCTTTACTTTTCATACAAGCAAGAAGAATCTGAAGTATCTTTAAAAGTATCACTTCTTCTGAAGCAGGATCTGTGACCTCAAATTGGCAACTAGTTATGGTAGCAACTACAAAGTTCATAGCATCTTCAACTTTTACAGTTTTCTCGTTAATCAAATCAAGAGTTAAAATCTTATAAACAGATGACAGAGCTACTCCTGTGATTGGAGCACCAATTTCATCTGATCGAATCACGTCCAAGAATGGCTGGAGATACACAGCAGGATTGATTGTATGCCATGGATGCGACCCTGAGAAGATCTGTTTGCGCAATGCTTTCAAAGACTCAATCAGTGAGTGCTCCAGCTGATCATCACCCAACACATATCGGCCATCGCATCTTATATTTCTTCTTAAAACAGCCAATACAGAAGCCACTTCTGCATTAATCACACATGCCAATGAAGTTCTGCTGGAATGGGAAGTGCCATATTCCTCAGGTTCTTCCTTAACTGTCCTCATACCAGACTTTGCCTTCAACCGACCCATTTCCTGCAATAATCTTTCTCTACAGGCCAATTATAGTATTTGTTTACCAGCGAGAGTGCAGATAATACACAAGAAGTCGGTGAGCATCCCTTCACAAATGATGCAAACAAATGATAAGTGCACCTAAGCAAATACACAGAATAAAGCTGCTAAGTAAAGATCAAAGAAAACAAAAGTTTGAGCAAATTTAGACGAAGAACCAAGCTTGCCATTAATGGGCACACTAACAGCACAAGATATGTTTATACACACTTCAGTTCTAAGAACCAACTTCCGCGATGACATTTATCATTTCATTTGACAAACGTTCGAGAAATTTAAAGTACCACAAGTAGTAAAACTATAGAGAACTTAAACGGCTTATTATGGACAAAAAGATCAATGCTTGAAATAAGATAGTTCAATTGCTTAGTCTATTGACTGAATATCAAAGTTCATGAAAGGGAAAACAGAACACAAGTGCAAGTATTAGATAACAATACAAGTTACTCACCACAGCGTCAACAAATAAATGCAAAATGAAATAAGAAACCAACCGCAAAAGAACTTCTTGTTCCTTTGGTCACCGTATTCCAACCCCAACAAATTCTGACCTATTCTTAAACCAAGAAGACAATTTGGAACCAACCCAGAAAAGAAATGAAAATGAAGAAGGAGAAAAGGGATGATGGGCTCAACTGTGAATCCAAGTGTTCACTCAGTGATCATGTCTGCTTTTACAGATAACCAAATACGAGTTCATAATATGTATACACACAGATAAATGTATATATAAGGAGTCGAAAATTGATGAAATCATTACAATATGTACAAAAATAAAAACCCAAAAACAAGACTAAACTGAAATGTACAAAGTGACAGGGGAAGACAGTTCAGGAGCAGTTTAGAAGTTTTTCCAAATTTACACCCTTTTGTCCTCCAAATCCGAAGCCAGACACTAGTAGTTGCGTAGCTTTTGAATATTCTCTGTTGGGATTTTCCTTTGTCGAAGGAATGACTAAGAATACAATTCGTTAGCTTATTATATTTGTGAATTTCCATCGAAAGTAACGAACTTGTTGTATTCTAGTGTTTGTACGGATCAGGAACTTGTTAAAATCCTCGAGGAAGGTATGGCAACGCAAAAGGCAGAGTAAAGTGGTGACAGACAGAAAGTAATAAACAAATACGCATTTTGAAACGGAGACGGTGCCGGACGGTGACCGGAGAGTGGCAGTTAGGAGTTTTCTTTGCGTTTCAAACTCTCACACTGTTGAGAGTTTTGTATTGGAGGGAAAACATTGTCTGAGTTGTCTTCTTTTCTTTGTTTTTTGCTTTTTTCTATTGTTTCCTTAATCTTCAAGAGTCAGTCATTCTAACAGTATGGTATCTTTTTAGATCCTACTTTATTATAAAATTTTAGATTGGATGTAATAATAATGATGATAACGATAATATAGTAAATTAATTAAATCATTCAAAATAGACCTGAAATAAATAAAAAATAAAGTTAATTATCTATCAGTTAAATATTGAAACAATAATTACATGATATTATTTTGATACTTTTTATATAAAAAGTAGATTCTATTGTTACATAATTATTTTTCAAACCACTTAGGGATGATCGAGTTGATAGAGTGAGAGGACATAAGGTCAAAAGATTTTGTGTTTGAATCTCCCCACCTACAGTCTCTCAATCGAGCCTATCATACAAGACTTACCTAATATGGAATACCCAATTAGCGTGATTTACAAGCTATTGCATCATTATGAAGATTTACTATATATCTATCTAAAAGATGATGGTTGCGAATTCCTTCGTTTTTTTAATATATATATATTTTTTTTAAATTAATCATATAGATTTTTTATTGTAAATCCCACTTGTTATTAATAGGATCTATTTTTAACAATGTCTCACTTGTTATATAATAGTAAAATTTACTTTTTAGTTAAAAAATAAAAATAATATCATATTAATATTAATGTGACGAGTAATTAGATGAAAATTTTAACGAAATTAACTCGTTACATCAATATTAATATGATTGTTTGAAAATATTAAAATATGATTTATATTTTGTTATAAATGTTGAGGTTTAAAATGAATTCTTCAATGAAAAGAGTATTGTCTGCTGATGCCTTTAACAGGCTTGTTCTGAGACTGTACATGCAACAGCATAACTTACAATTTGTGTTTAAACTCATTTGTAGCTGACCATGCACAGGAACACATTTCAACAAGTATATCACATATGTATTACAGAAAAAGAAAAGGTACTCAAAATGCTTTGAATGAATGGATGTATCTGAATTTCAGATGTTCAATGATGTTGAACTTGATATCTATAATATTGGATTATCAAGTAACATTTTCAGTACTTGTAATAAACCTCCTAAGACTGCTCATACTTTCATAAAACTATCTCGATCTCAAACCGAGTCAGTCTTGATCTTCGAGGGACCGTTTTCGAGCTCGTAAGTTGCGCTCTAGACTTTGAGGTACCGGAGGAGTCCTCCCCCTCCTAAATAGAACAGCAAGTGCCCTCATTTTCTGGCAAAGATCAAATATCTGCAACAAATTCATGGGGACAACTAAATTACTAAACATACATACATTGCTGTGACAAGATAAAAGGTTTCTGAATGCTTCTTACTGATGAGGCTTCAATTTCAGCAACACCTTCACAACCTTTACCTCCTCCCTGTAGTAAATCACAGTATTTCACAGCTTCATTTTCATCTTCAAAAACCTGCAGCAACATTTCGTTTTTTCAATTAAGCAAACAAGATTAGATGATATGAGACATAATCAAAACCAATTTCAAGTGTTCACATGTGTTGGTGATGTGCAAGGTAGCTAACTACTAAAGGATTTGGCAAGCTCAAACAAGCTAATAACAACAACAATAATAACAGCAACAACAACAATAATCTAGTGAAAGTCTTGCTGATACGCAGTATCTGGAGAGGTCCAGTAATATGCAACCTTACTTTTAACAAGTAGAGAGGTTATTTTCAAAAGTTCAAACAATCTACTAACTAGAATATGTCCGTCAATCATCAACCACGGAACTTTTTCGTATTCTAAAACGGTTTCTTGCTTTCACAGTGTAGCTATATTTCCAGTGCACAATATCAGTGAAAAATCAGCATCTAAGAGGAATAACTCACCAGTACTCCTTCCCTCACATCCTCTACAAGCATCCGGAACTTTGTTCCGGTCCTCGACTGTTTAGCTTGATTACCTATTCCAGACCTCCTTTTTCCTCCTTTGGAGAACAGAAGGCCAAGCTCTCTTTCAACTTCACTGTTTCAAAAGCAAAGCCAGAGCTCAGCTACAAGGATGTTTGCAAACAAAAAACAAACACGTCATCAAACAATTGAGACCTGCGGTTCCTTCGAGTTTTCATTGTGCACAACTGATTTTCCCTATGGGTTAGTACATATAGGGCCTTTGAAGATTCCCTCCATGGATTTGCCTCCAACACTAAAGAAGAATCAAAGGAAAAAAAACAAAGCTTTCTCAAATTTTTAGGTCAAGAAATTGGAAATAAAAACATCATACAACAGAACCACAAATGCAAAACAGATAGCAATATAGCTAAATTACTGATATTCAATCAAGGAATATGAATCACCATTCACATATTATAGCTAAAACACACGAAAAGTGTAATTTTCAGAACAAAAAGTTCAACAATTCTCATCCAGAGTAATCAAAAGGCTATGAACATAAACTCCTCAGAATGCTGAATCCAAAATAATAAACCTTTCAGCAACAGAAACCCCAACTTAAGTTTCCAAAAGAACAATAAGAGTAAGCAAACTGAGGTAAGGATTAAGGAAAAGCATTGAACAAAACTGAAAACCAGAAATTACCCGAACAACCCACAATCTTTTGAACAAGTATAAAAGGATGAGGACGAGGAGAGTACCATCATAGCTACTGCTATCGAAAGTCTGATGAAGATGCCTACGCATGTCGTAAGCACGCGAAGACACCTGCTTTACAAACTCATCGGAGGTCCCAGGAATGGTACCGTCCAAGTGAAGAGCTCTCTCAACCTCTTCATTTTCTTCTTCTCCGTCT
>JANSVB020000004.1:505456-515496 GCA_025504935.2 Erythroxylum haughtii
CAGAAGTTATTGAGTGAAAGTTAATATAGGTGCAACCGCAAAATGCAATCCAGAATATTTCTCCAACCTGTGCGAATATAGTCACCATACCTATTTGCAATCGTGAAAACTGTCACAGTTGCCAACCTCGCTTTTGTGTCATCACCAAATGCTAGCACAGGTTCCTCAACAGACAATGGATTCAAGAGAGTTGTGAACTTACATAAAGATACAACTAGATCATCCAATACATCTTCAAGATGATGGCATGCAGAAATCTTTGCAACTGCTAAGAATCCATCAATACATGTCTGGTAAACATCTTCATGGTCTGCATGATCAAACACAACAGAAATTGCAGCAATGGTTGGACCAGACATTATTGCAAACATATCATGATCAAGGTAGGGTCTAGAATCTGACACAATGAATGGAGCTGTTTTCTTGGACTTATTCATTAGATCAATCCAATGGCTTGGACTCATTTCTGGGAAACCAGCTCCTTGTTCTGGAGTTGTGCGGATCTCATTCTTGCAAATGGAGTGGTAAAGTTCTGATAGGAACTCCCGAGGCAAGTCACTGCCTCCATTAATGTGCCTATTGTTGCGAATGAAATCCTCTTCTGTCATCTTTTTCTTCACCTGAACATTGTGCTGGTCTGTGTTGAGCATTATAAGCGAATAAGATAACAAGAGTGCAGCATCCTTGTTAGCTAGGACATGTGGTGACTGCTCATAGTATCGCTCAGAAAATGCTTCCAGCACCCTTTGTATCTTTTGTGATTCTCCTGGCAGTCTAAAAGTTTCCAAGAACAGTCGCAAAGCAGTATCCAGATTCATGTCTTGAAAGTCAAAAGTCCCAGCAAATTCATGAAGAACCTGAACACAAAACTCATCGTGATTTCCAAGGAAGTCCCCAACAAGATTCTTATCCAATCCAGCAGTATACCTGAAAAAACAGGCCACACTTTGAGGGTCAAGTTTGTCAGGTAAGAGATGAGTTCCTTGAAGAAATTCTAGGCCTTTCTTTGGGTCACGGTTGAAGTGATCAGCTCCAATCATCAACCTTCTCTTTATGT
The DNA here is from genome assembly GCA_025504935.2 of Erythroxylum haughtii. Lineage (NCBI taxonomy): Eukaryota > Viridiplantae > Streptophyta > Magnoliopsida > Malpighiales > Erythroxylaceae > Erythroxylum > Erythroxylum haughtii. The sequence continues at coordinate 506,514 of JANSVB020000004.1, forward strand.
ACTTTCTTCGACGGACAAATGGAACCCAGTGATTGGGATCACCATAATTGTCACATTTCACCATCCAGAATGGGGTATACTCCTCAATCTTGACTGGAGCCTGTTCTAAAGTAGCTGATTCATTCCCTATCCTTTCAGCCATACCCTGAATAACACCAATTAGTCCATCCAAAGCAAGAATATGCATAGCAGACAAAGGGCAATTGACCGGAAATGCACTCTTCGCCAACAAGTTAGCTAAGTCTTCAAACACATTACTGCATGTAACATCACAATCCAAGTTTGCATACATATCCACCATAAATGTCTTTTGCCGACAGAAATCTACAAGAGCCTCCATGGCAACCTCTTGTTGCTGGTATGAAGCACCATATCTGCTCTGTGCAAGTCTCAAAATTACACAGGCAAAGAAAGCCTCAAGCTGTAGTTTGAGTTGAGTACGCAAATGGTTATACAAGTTCAGAACAATACTACATACCATTGAAAGAATAAGTGGGCTCATTGACAACCCAAATTGCATAAGATTACGAAATAATTCATCTTGAATTAAATTCAATAACCTAGGATGCTGACAAATAGAAGGACCACCCAATTCTATTGCTGAATTGATTAGGCTCAAAGAAAAAAGGGGCACATCTTCATCAAATGCTATGGTATTTGGTCTAGGACCCATTCCAACATGCTCAACAACATTCAATAAGGAACACAGGAAATGGAATATTTCCACCATACAAGGGACCCCATATGGTTCTGCCATCAGGTTCGTATCAAACAAAAGTGCATCCTTACCACTTCCAGTTCCAATTGTATTTTCTTCCATCACGCTTGTTCCCAGACTAGTGGAAACACTAGAACCCAAGTTCACAGAGGAAGCCTGACCATCTAATTCAGAACTAGCGTTTCCATTCTCCATTTGCTTATTCCCCAAAGAGTAATCATTATCAGGCCCACCAATCTGTAGAAGAAATTAAGCTCTCATGTCTGTTATAAAAGCAAAATTACAGAGTATACAGAGTCATCGATTTCTGCTACTCAAATTTAAATGTTAAATACTAGGCCCCCAACCCTAAACTCCCCACCCAAGAAAAGAATAAAGAAAATAAAGAAAATAAGAAAAATATAGGCCATGTGATGGTAAGAATAGACAACATCCATCATTAGTCAGACTACCCAATAACCATTTTGTTTTTCCACTTATCGTACAGTAAATTTTAGTAGATACTCTAAGTCAACCCGAATAAGTAACACATAAATCTTGGAAATTTACACGACAAACCAAGAAGGTTATGCAGCTTACGCCGTGATAATATAACTACACAGAATGATTAAGTTGCCTGTCCTGTCATTTACCAAAATGCCAGTCATGCATTTAGAATCATTAGGAACACCATCTTAACTAATGCCCTCAGCATGTAGCGGATGAAATGATAGTTACAAAGGGCAATCTTTTAGACTGTACAAATAAATATGGATAATAGAGGAATTACATTATTTTTCAATTGAAACTCTGAAGAGTTATCATAAATGATAAGAGAGAAACTTAATTATTCATACTGGTTTATCCTCTTAACCCCACCAATATATATATATATAAACGGAAAATTGTGATTTGAGAAGAATCAGGCACAATAACTACCTTCTGGATAGGAAGGACTCCATTAACCAGTGCACGTTCGGTATTGTCAACATCTGAAAGATGAGAAAAAATGCACCTAACAAGTTCTCCCATTGTATGCCGAGCTATGTGCTGTAACAACTCACCTTTACTTCCAGCTTGATGAACTATACGGAAACAAGTGTTCACTATAGTACAAACATGCTGATTACTCAACATGACAGATGCTTTACTCTTCATACAAGCAAGAAGGACCTGAAGTATCTTCATCAGCACAACTTCTTCTGAAGCAGCATCTGTCACCTCAAACCGGCAACTAGTGACAGCATCAACTACCAAATGCATGGCATCTTCAACATTTGCAGTATTTTGATCAATCTCATCAAGAGTTAGTATCTTATAAACAGATGATAAAGCAACCCCAGTTATTTGTGCCCCAGTTTCATCTGAGCGAATCACATCCAAAAATGGCTGGAGATATACCGCAGGATTGATGGTATGCCACGGATGTTGCCATGAGAAAATTTGCCTGCGCAATGCTTTCAAAGACTGAATCAACGAATGCTCCAGCTGATCATCACCCGACACATAACGGCCACCCCATCTTACATTTCTCCTCATGACAGCCAATACAGCACCCACTTCAGAATTAATCATGCACGCTAAGGTCGTCCTGTTAGAATAGGAACTATCAAATTCTCCAGGCTCTTCCTCAATTGCCTTGATTCCAGATTGCAGCTTTAGGCGCCCCATGGTTCTGAAGTACCAAGAGTAGACTTCCCAACCCTATCCGAGTTGACTACTTGCTCCAAGTAGTATGCACACGAACTAGGCTGAACAAAACTGGAAGTCAAAATCATTTTCAGAGTTCCAAATGTCTGGATTAATGTCGCATTCAGCAAACAAGCATAACTTGTTAACAACACATGACGGGGACATTCTCTAAATCAGTCTCAATTCAAGATTCCATTTGCTATGTTACGAAAATCCCACCAATAACAACACACACAAAATTTAGGTAATCACTTAAGCTTCCTTCGTCTACTGTTCAATAAACCCCAATGAACCTCAAATTTGGGAATTGATATTAAAACAGTAGGGGAATAAGAACAATGAGTTTTACCTGTTTCTCGAGATCTGTGCAGAAGAAAGTGTAAGTGCGCCTGTCTCTCTCTCCGAGTGAGAGAGGGAGAGACCTTGTTCGGAGACACAACAGAGGAAGATGAAATACAAACTAAAGTTTCTAATGAAATAGCTTTTCTACGTAAGAAAAGAAAAAATATAATATTTTTTATTTGTATTTTATATTTTTAAAAAATTAATATGTTTTAAATTCTTTACTCGAGTTGTTGTTACTGTCTGTTCGCATTAGATTTGATAATTAATCAAGTTAGGTTCGAGCTGAAATGTTTTGGTCCAAGTCGGACTTAGGACCCAATTAATCTCGAGATTAATTTTAAATTTAAAAATAATATTATTTTATTTAAATATTTTTTAAAAAGTTTAAATTCGACCCAAAATTTAGTTAACTTGAACCGAACTTGTTGCCTCGTACTTAGTCGAGCAAGATGGGTTCGATCTAAATCGACCTCAAAATCAAGTTGAACATTTTTTAAGTTAGATTTAGATTTGAGGAATTAACCTAAATCTTGACTTTATGATCAAATTTGACTTCAAATTTAAAATACCTAAAGCGAAAAATGACGATAGAAATAATTCAACTCACCTCAAATTAACCCAAATTGAACCAATCAAACATAAGCTAATTTAGTTGCAAGTTGAGTTTAGGTTTAGGAACCGACTCAACTAGATTATACTTAAGAATAACAATAGATCAGAGAGGCGTTAGTTTGATTTGACAACTTGTGCTGGAGCTCAGTCCCAGCTTAAATTTGACTCGATTCGATCTAAACTAATTTTTTATTTTTAAAATAAAAATAAAAAATGTTATCTTTTTTTCATAAAACGACATCATCTTTTATATTTGTTAAGCTTCGGGTCAGGTTAGGTTTAGGCATTCGAGCCTAAGCCCAAACTTAACTTGAGACCCATATTTTTTAAAAATTAGTCAATCCTGACATAGCTTGTTGATGTCGGGCTGGCTCAATTGTCATCCCTAATTATACCAAAATACAAACACTAGTTTCACAAAATATTGGTTCCCATTTAAAAAGATCAACTTTGTTTAAGCTTAATAATATTTTATCACCTTGTTTTGTACTATATTATAAGTTTTCTTGTATATTGAAAACTTCAACATCTCTATAAATAAAATTACAATTTGATACTGGAGAAGACTTAAATGCTTCTTAAACTTGTTCACATATCATAAAAAATTAAAATAAAATAAATCAATAGTTTTGAATTTTAATAACCATGTAGATCAATTAAATATACCATAAAGTTTTTAAAACCTTGGCTTACTTTGTAAAGAAACATTTTACTAATTATAAATTATATCTTTTTAGGAATTTAAAATTTTTACATAATATAAATAATTAAAGTAAAATTTATTTAATTGATAAATTTTAAGTTATGCAAAAAAACCATATTATGCACAATGTTTTAAAAAATAAACCGGAAATTAAATCGATAAGAGAAGAGGTTTAAATATTAAAAGGTTCAATCGGACCGTCATAAAATCGACTAAAGTTTGAATAAAATTAAAAAATTTGAAACATGATTGAAAGATAATATCCTTATCTATCGAAGAATTTAAATTTTAATTAAAAAAGAATTTATTTAATTTCTAAAGATAATATTTTTAACTAATTAAATTTAACTGAATCTTTTATATAATATGTACTAATAAAAATTATTTTATTTTATTAAAATAAATAATTTATAAATTAATATTTATTTTAAATCTATTTTAACTATGAAATAAAAATATATTTTAAATTTAACTATATTTATTGATAATTATTAAAATAATTTTATTTAATTTAATTACAAAATATATAAATTATTAAATTAAATTATTTATAATTCTTATTAATAATTAATATATGAAAATTACCGCCGTACTAAATTTGACGAGCACAGGCTGAGAATTACACCTTATCTATAATATGGAAGTATTATTCTTCAGTTAAACGGTATGGGATTACAGCAAGCACAGACAATATTCCATTTCCAGCTCTAAAAATGGCTTAACCAATGTTTTTCTAGATCAGCCAATTCGAATGACAGCAACCTTGCGGCGTTCAGACAACATCTCGTTCATCTGTGCAATTCGGAGCAAGAGCTGGTTCATCTTCTGCAGAATTATATGAGCCCTCAACAGTCATTATCTGTGAATTCTATTTATTTATAGTGATATTTATAGGCCAAACTGATAATCATATAACAACGAACCTGGTCTTTTTCTTTCACACGGAGTAGGAGACGGTTATCTCTCTCTTCCCGGACCCATTGACGCCGCCGCCGCCGCACTCTCCAGTAGAGCACAGCTGCCGCCGTCGCAGCCATCACGACGGTCATCGACCAAAACCCACCTCGGAAAGCAACAAAGCAGCGTACCATGTTGGCGACACTCATAATTCTTGACCTCAAGTTGTCAAACCGCAAGTTCAATGGCTTCCTTGTTTCGTTCCCGACAACTCCTGGAGTCGTGTCGGATGACTCGGGTACTTTATCATCAGGGTATGGAGTTGGTGGGATTTGGAGGCCTTCGTGGTTGTCTGGAGGAAAGATGGACATTTCATGGTTCTTGTCGTGAACCGCTACCATTTCCCATTCGTTCATGGATTCTGAAACCTCTGAACCACCCTCGTCCATTGTTACAGGTACTAACTATGAGTCTTGAGATGGATAAACCATAGAACCAATCTTTGTCGCATTGAGAAAAAATCTTAGTAGCAGATTAAGGTAAGAGATTTCTGTTCCTTAAAAATATCTTGCGATGAAAAATGGAAGAAATATCTTAGGAGTTGGGATGAGTTGTCTGAAGTCGACTCAATTGTCCTGATGTATAGCTTTAATCTTTGCTACGTTGGTGGCCCAACTTCGACAGAAATCACCAAATCAACCAGCGGGGGGAAAAAGTGGCAGTTCTCAGGACAAAACGTCTTTGCGGGGAGCCATTTGTCGTTCTATTTGATTGAGCGGTTGGTAACGAAATGGAATGGAAGATTTTATAATAGAATAAAACAAAATGAGATCAAAGTGAAAGTTTCATTTTACACGCTCTATTCTATTTTGAATTATAAAAATAAGTAAACTCTGATTTGATGAGTTTAAGATGAAACTTAAACTAATAAATACATATTACTTAATATAACTTTAATAATTTTTTTAATACTAATCATTTCTTCTACCTTTAACATCCTTTTTTTTATATTCATTTATTACTATCTACAAAAATTGTATATAATTAATAATATTTTTATATTATTTCTTCTTATCTTAATAATAATATTTTATATTATTAGTGATAAATTGTATATGATTAATAATAATATACAAAATTTAATAAAATTTTTATTAATAAAAAATAGAAAATATATCAAAAAATTATTTTTTTAAGTGTTTGTATATATTTTGATATAAATAAAATATAAATATAATATTTTTAAATATAAATAACATATAATAAAATAAAATATTTTATATAATTAATAATAATATTTTTATATAATTAATAATAAAATAATAAAACTTTTATTATTTTAAAATATAAAAAGTTATTTGTTACGATTGTGACTTCAACCGTGATTTTTAATTGAACATGATTTCTGTTCTAAAATCATAGTGTTAGACTTCCTGTAAAAACTATTTTAATATCAAAGATATAATGGTTATTTATTATATATTACATTTCATTTTCATTCATCTTTCAAATAATATTTTACGACATTATATAATAAACACTTCATTTTCTCTCAAACAACTTCTCACTATATTATATTACATTTCATTATAAAACTTTCTGTTCTTTTCTATTCTATTACGTTTAATTAACATCTAACTAAACAGACCATAACGTAACAAAAACCCTAAAGGACATAACATGATTTAAATCTCACCACTCGCATAAGAGAAATACTTCTATTACCAAACTTTGTTTTTAAAAGGGTAAAAATGTTTTAAAATTTAGAAATATTTAAAATTCTAAAACAACCTTTTATTTATGATTAAAAAAATTCAAATGGTTTGATTAGTTTAATCGTAAAAATCTTAATCTGTTTAACTTTTAGGTTTAGTTTTCAATTTTTTTGGTTCGATTTATTTTAATAACTATTGACGTTAAAAATTCATCTGTTTATTAATTAATCGATCAATTTTTATAAATTAGTAAGTTCTTCTAAATTACAATGAAATAATTAATTTTATTTAACAATCTTTTTTCAATTAAACTTAAAAAATTTTGATGGAGCAATCTCTTTCAAACATATTTCAAATTCTTTAATTTTATTTAAAGTTTAACGGATTTTGTGATAATTTAATATCGATTAAATCTTTTTAAAATACAAGTTTTTAATATTTTATCGGGAAGCATCCTCTCTATCAATTAGGGTAAAGCTAAGTAATTCTAAACTTCCTTAAACCCTGCACTTCCTGACGCTTATATTGGAATGATGTTGTTGTTATTGTAACTAAAAGGTGAATGTTTTAAGCTATTTTTAGATTTTTTTTATTTAAGTGTTAAATTTTTTAATCAAATATCTAAACTTTAAAAATTATCTTTATAATATTTTAGTAACGTGTCTAAGATACAACAACAACACCATGTATGGATCTCACAGAAATAACGTCTCCAACATGTTAAATAAAATTTGATAGTTAAAAATATTCAAAAATATATAAAAGCCATGCAATTTCTTCAACTATCAATTTTATTATTGATTTTTAAGATTTTAAAACTTAATTAAAAAGTTTTAAACAATAAATACTAAAAAATAATAAAATTATTAGTTAGTTCTGGAGAAGAAAAGCATATCAAATCTTACCTACTCCACGTAGTTGAATGGCAGTTCGACAAGTCGTTCGTTGACTTCCCAACTGTTACTCTTAATTTCAATTCCCATGTCAATTCTCTAAATTAGCCCTCATCCGTAACAAAAATGACAAATATGTTTAAAATTTTGAGATATGATTAAAAAAGAATTTAAATTTTGATTAAAAATATTATTAAATAAAAATTAATTAATTAATAATACTCATTAGTTAATACATTAATTAATTTTAATAATAATAGTAGTAGTTAAAGTAAATTAAGCTTAAAATTTTATGAAAAATGGAACAACACAAAGCGGGGGTATTTCCGGTAATTATTTACCCTTAATCAAAGGTCTCTTTTCCTTTCCGGTGAAGTCTGTTACTGTTGGTCTTGAAGCTTCCTACTTGAATACTTCAGTGAAGCATTCTCGAACACGACATTCAATTTGTTACTCTTTGATCGTTTCTGTTGATGGGCTTATGTTTTAGCTGCACTTGACTTTGTAGATCGTAAAAAGTTTGTTACTTTTGTCGTACGTTGTTTGTGCAGCTTGGTCATCGTGTAGTCTGATGAAATGCTCATCTCCGCTCTTCTAACGTCGGTGGCAATAAATTCTGGACTTTGTGTGTTGTTCTTTGTACCCTTCCACTTTCTTTGGGTCCACCTGAATGCCCTGTCCAGACACGATGTGACCCAGAAATACTACTTGATCAAGCCAAAATTCGTACTTATTGAATTTGGCATATAACTGTTTCTCCCTTATTATCTAGAGAACCAATCTCAAATGTATAGTATGATCTTCCATACATTTCGAGTACACCAAAATGTCATCAATAAAGACAATTACAAAAAGATCTAAATAAGGTTGAAATACCTTATTCATGCACTCTTAGAAACATCAGCCTCAGCTTTTCAACTGATAATATCCCAATCTCAAGTATAACTTTGTGAACACTTAAGCTCCCTGTAACTGATCTAATAAATCATCAATCCTCAGCAATGGGTATTTATTCTTCACTGTGATCCGATTCAACTGCTAGTAATCAATACACAATCTTAGAGTTCCATCCTTCTTCTTTACAAACAATACCGGAGCTCTCCAAGGTAACACACTAGACCTGATGAAACCCTTATCTAACAACTCTTGTAACTAGGTTTTCAATTTCTTCAGTTCTACAGGTTTCATCCTATATAGAGATATTGATATAGGAACGGTACCTGGAACAAGGTCTATAGTGAACTCCGTCTCCCTTTCTGGGGGTAAACCTGGTAGTTATGTAGGAAACACATCCAGGAAATCCCTAACAACTAGAATATCCTGAATGGTTTGTTCATTCTGAGTGTCAATTACGTAGGCCAGATAAGCGTCACATCTACCTCGAATTGTAGGAAAATCCCGGTGCAAGTATCACATACTCGCGGTGCGG
>JANSVB020000004.1:541719-555926 GCA_025504935.2 Erythroxylum haughtii
AATGGAGAAGAAACACAAGGGATATGCAGATTTGAAACGAATAGCAGAGACAAGTGTTGGAGTTGTGACTCAATGTTGCTTGTACCCAAACCTTGGCAAGTTGAGCTCACAGTTTCTGGCAAATTTGGCTCTAAAGATAAACGCCAAAGTTGGTGGATGCACAGTTGCGCTGTACAATTCATTACCCTCTCAAATTCCTCGCCTCTTGTCTTCTCGTGAACCTGTGATGTTTATGGGTGCTGATGTGACTCATCCTCACCCACTTGACGATTTCAGCCCATCTGTTGCTGCTGTGGTTGGTAGCATGAATTGGCCTGCAGCCAACAAGTATGTTTCAAGAATGAGGTCACAAACACATCGAGAAGAAATCATCCAAGACCTTGCTGCTATGGTTAAAGAACTGTTAGATGACTTCTACCAGGAAGTAAACGAACTTCCCAAGAGACTAATATTCTTCAGAGATGGAGTGAGTGAAACTCAGTTTTACAAGGTCCTTAAAGAAGAGTTACAGGCTATTAAAGAAGCTTGTTCTAAATTCAGTGGTTACAGACCTCCCATTACTTTTTCTGTTGTTCAAAAGAGGCATCACACAAGACTCTTTCCCTGTGAAACCGATCCCTCTTTGACCCAGAACCATTTCTTCGACGAGAATATACCACCAGGGACTGTTGTGGACACTGTGATCACTCATCCAAGGGAATTTGATTTCTACTTATGCAGCCACTGGGGAGTCAAAGGAACTAGCAGGCCAACACATTACCATGTTCTGTGGGATGAGAATAAATTCACTTCTGATGAGTTACAGAAGCTGGTCTATAACCTCTGCTACACATTTGTTAGGTGCACAAAACCAGTCTCTTTGGTGCCTCCTGCTTACTATGCTCACTTGGCTGCATACAGAGGAAGACTTTACCTTGAGAGGTCTGAATCCATGGCTTCTATCAAGAATGCTTCTACAATCTCAAGAGCTGCACCACCAAAGGCAACACCTTTGCCTAAGCTCAGAGAGAATGTGAAAAAGCTCATGTTTTACTGCTAATTTTTCATTCCAACTGCTAATTACATCTTCTCTTTCACCTGCTTTTTGTCCCTCATGAGCAAGTCTTAATCTAATATAACACAAGACAAATACTTTATTTTAGATGCTAATTAATGGTTAAGAAATTTAGAGCATGAAATGAGAAATTTAGAACTCTTAGGTTAAGTAAATAATTTCATGCAGTAAGTGATGCTGTAGCATGAAAAGGATGCTGAAAGATGATCTCTGCAAATGGTAAAATCAAAGATTTGACCTTTGTCCGCATACCATAACAAGTTGCTGATAGATTTTTATACTCTTTGTAGCACACTTTTAGCGACCTATCTTTTGGATAAACTTTGATTTCATATACTAATTTGATGCATTCAGATTGTAATATATTCTCTTCAATCCCCTTTGCTCTTGAAGGGGATCTACTTGGAAGGTGCACATATGTTGATTTTAACTCTTGTTACTCAAAAATCATAAAAAAAGAATCTACCCTGCAGGAGTTGAAACCCCCAAAGTAATATAAACAATAGACATGTCATCCCCTGCTGCACACATCTATATAGGATTGCAGCTTTTTCACTGAAAAGGCAGGGAGATGAGTCTGAATGGAAAGCGATGTCATCTGGGGTGGGTGATTTTAGTAAAAGAATAAATGTAGACAAGAAAAGGAAATTGAACTTAAAGAATGGTAAGGAAACATCATAATGCATGTAAAATCTGACGTATAAATTTCCCGTGCACACATAAGAATTTGCTCATTACACAGAATGGAATGGAAAATAGGAGCAAAAAGAAAAGAGAAGTAAAGACAATTGTTGGTTGGGACCCAGAATGAAGAGAAACCAGCTGAGTGACTGGCAGTGCAGGCCAAAATGAATGCCAGTGGAGAGAATATGCACAGTGAGGAAGGAAAGAAACAAAGTAAAGATGGATTTGGAGTAAATGCCACTCTATACCCTCTGACTTTCGACTTCCCCTTTTGTCTCTTCTCTCTCTCACACACACATATACACCATTAAAATGCTCTCTCCCTCTCCTTCTCATTGCTGCTGGTACTCTGTTCTGTATCAGACAGAAGCTTTTTTCAAGTACTGCACGGTGAGACAGAGAGGCACAGAACTAATAAACATGGGTTTTAGACAAGATGGATAGATGGTAGGCACTGGCTAGGGACCAGTTTTGTAGGGACCCATACCATGCCTATTCACTAGTTGATTCTTTAGCTTGTCTGTTATTTTCTGTGTTACAGATAAGCTGTTTTTATAATTTTGTGGTAGGGGAATAATAAAAACATGTGATTTGATCTCTATTTCACAATAAAGACTCTTTAGAGATCAAATCTTTCACACGAACCCAAGAAAAAGATCAAATCTTTACGCTTCCCAGAAACAGATAGTTTAAATTCTTGTCCGGGTCTGATTGGCAATTTCTCAGTTCTCACAAATATCAAAGCAATCCTGACAGGGGTCAATAACTCGCAATAGCTTCGATTCCTTTCGTCGGTGGAAACTTATTCTGCTGCCTTCTGGTCCCATTATACAACACACCTGACCATCACACGTAATACGAGCAACCACCCATCAAAGTTCCAATCCAATCCCATCTGTTTAATCTTATTGAGCGATGCACATTCAACTCTCTTGATCCAACGAGTTAGAATCATCCTTGGATCTTCACTGGCCCTTCTCTGTAGGCCACAAAACAAGAGACGGGACAATGGTAGTCTGGCGTGGAAAAGAAGTGATGGTAGCAACTAGCAGGAATTGGTAGGTGTATATAGAATCAGCGAAGAGTCCAATGTGCGGTCCAATCTCTCAGTTACATCAGGTGACTTTGATCCTTCTGTTTTTTCCTCCAACTAAAAACACATCTCTCTACAGGGAGGAATCGTTGATTTGATAGTACATTCTGTAGTTCTACAACCGAAACCACGAGCAGAGACAAGACTAGTGAGAATCTGAACTTTAAATATTTTAGTTTAAAATCGAATCCTAATCCGACCATTTTCATCAACTTTGAAACTGAAACACGCTTGTCTGAAGAGACAAGCACGCCTACATCACCTAAAAACAGCGTGTTTATGAACTGTTTATCAGTCAAAACACATACAGTGTCCACTGCCCCATAACAGTAATGGAAGTTGGCATTATTTGGACCAGGCAAAACAATTTCTCAGATGGAAGTTGTAGTAATATTCCTGAATGCCTTAACAGACCTGCACTCAGCCATTTTAGTTCATTTCATAACTCGGGATACTCTTATATCTGCCTGAAAAAAATGCAGTTCAGAGATTCATTAGGAATTGAACTGAGGGAAAAACAAAAAAGTTCTGAACAGACAAGGATATTTCACTAAAGAAACATACTTCAAAAAGGAGACATTGGTTCTTGTTTAGAGGAGAGACAAATTGGAATTACTTCATATCAAATGTTAAAATTCCAAGAGTAATTTCAACATTCTTTGCCAAAATCCAGCCTGAAATTTGATATCTTAACAACCTAATATCATCAATATGTCCTAATTTCGGATTTTCAGCTTCTAATTAATATTTCCTCTATTTCTCCTACATCAATTTGTTTTTTCTTTTCTGGAGAAATCACCACTGGAAAGTTCTTACAACACTTTCCATTTCAAAGTAAATGGATTCATCACTTAAAGCACTAACAGAGCGTCATGGTATTTTAACCAGAAACTGAGCCAACCCAGTAAATGGTAACCTGCAAACAAATGAAAAAAGTCTATATTTGTGATATTGCTAGACACTAAGTCAATCTCATTGTTCACAAGTTTTTGTAAAAACAAAGTCAACCTTCGACCTACACCTTACTTTAACACTAATTCAGGAGGACTGAAATACTTGAAATGCTGATATTCAAACCAAGATTGGCAGAATCAGGTGTTGCATTCACAGGTGATCTCTGAAATCATCAGACTTCGTCCAACTAGGTTGTAGGGAAAATGCTGACTTCAAAAATACTATTTCACTACGGTTTCTATAGAGCAAAGGTCGGATGAATGGTGGTTTTTTATACTTGGGACAAAGAGTACCTCATAGAAGTTAAAGATCAAACAACAACATTACAGATTCAATTCTTGTAATTGTGCAGGATGAACCTTGCAAGAACAGACCAGTGCACAAGAAAATCTTCGAATCTCAAATACTAAACCAGAAACACAAAGTAAACAGTGTAAAATTACTGACATAGACACGAGAACTCTGCAAATAGCCTTCATGCTCCTTCAAGCTAATAATGGCTATTTATGCTCATCAAGGAATTTGCATAAACTTTCTGTACAGCACTGTGGCAGAAAATAAAAGGAAGAGTAGAAAGCAAGGAGGTAGCAGGGACCCTAAATTATCTGTACTTGAGACTCTGCTGCTGAAAATCATGGCACAAAGAAGAAAAATTGTATTATCTTGTTAAAGATTACAGTTCTGTTGACACAGAAACAACAGAACTAGAAGATTTCATTAAACAAACAGAAAATTACTCAATTTTCCAAAGTTTATATCCTTGGAGGAGCAACACCCTCTACATCCATTCTGTAATATTCAAAACATACCCTTCCCTCTATTTCTTTATTATCCAGCAAGCCAATGAAAGGGTTTGCTTTCAGTGATGTTTACATAGAAGAGTTGAGTCAACTGAGGTTAATCATCATTGATAGTTCGTCGAATCGGAATACCTTGCTGGAATTCCAATTTACTGTTCCTTATTGATCAAGAGATAACTGCAACTAGCAACAAGAATCAAATTCTCTCATGCTGCCTTCCAGTTCCACTCCCTCCTCCATTAATTTGTGTACTTTTACTCATAATAGTTAATTTACAGAACAACATCATGGAACAACTATTGATTCAGCAGAAACAACAATTGTGTCTAAAATTGATTGGCATTCACCATCTGCAGCCTCCATACGGTAAGACCGACAACTGAAGTAGAAAACAGCATTCATCATCAAATCAATAAGCACCACAAATGAATACATGATGACCAACAGCGGACCTTCCCATATCCTAGAAGACCCATCCCCATAGCTTAATGTCTTCACTCTATGCTCAAACAACCCTTCGACAAAAGCCAACCCAATTGTTGATCCAAGATATAATAGAAGACCCACCTGAGTCTGTCCCCTAATCAAGACACTGGATTGAAGCAAAGCTTGCGGCCCAGAAACATCCTCCAAGACAGAAATGACAGTGGCTACATTGCATATAATTATGGCATTTGCGAAAACAATCGAGAACACAACACCTACCAAAATTGCAGCATACAAGTTTAGATCAGGCGAAAAGCCCAGCACCGAGAATGAACTACAAATAGCAAAAAGCAGTACACAGAATAATGTGATGCAGCCAACAATCACCATAGAAGCCCAGGCGTAAGTAACAGCAACCCTTTTCCAAATTTTGCCCATGATCACTTGAAATTTTGAAATATCAACACTTTTCCTTGAATAAGTGCAATCCACACAGTAAACAACTGCAGCCTTTGATAACAAAGACAATGTGATAAACAAAGGGAAGCACACTGTGGATGAAATAACGGTCTCAGAGAAGCGGTGACACGATTGTTTAATGAAAGACCTCAGTGGAAGTCCACTGGACTTTGCAACTAACATTAACTTAATAGTCAGCATCTTGACAGTATTTTGATCAACTAATATATTTGACAAAAAAATCGCAGTCACCGGACAAACGAGCAAAGCTGCAATCATCATAAACGAAGTGGAGTTATACCGGAGAATCCTTATGGTTTCCCTTAAGATCTCCAACGCGTTCATTGAATGGAACTGATGATTAAGTCCATTGTAATTATTAGATGACTCCAACTCAAAGTTTCGCAAATAGTTCCCTTCAGATCCCTCCTCCAACTGATCCAAACGAGTAGACGCTACCCCAGAAACTTCCATTTAACCAATATCTGTATAAACGTAAACAATATACAAATTTCCAACAAAAATCTCACAAACCCCACTTAACAATCTGCATCTATATAACCAAAAACCCCAAAAGCAGATTGCTTTAACGGGCAATAAACGAAGCAAGAAAACGACATGAATCAGATCTGACAACTAGAAAATGGCAGCCTTTTGAAAATCTAAAACCTGGGTTTCACAAAATGGGCAAGAAAGCATCAACCTTTACAGAGGAACTCCGAGAGAAAATGAGTGGCATGAATGGTGGTGAAAATTCACGAGGACTCCGCCATTGTCAACAAGAACTCGTTGCGAAACGGAAAAGAATATGGAAGGAGCAGCGTGTAATGGAAAAGGAGGACTGGTGGATGGATTCTTGGCGTGAACAGGATTAGAAATGGGATCTACCATGGGTTTTTTATTTAATTAGCGTACGCGTTGAAGCTTCCATTGCCATTTCGGCATTTCGGTTGTAGCTCGCAAGGAACCGATTCCTCTTTCTCAGTATAGTAACAAAGAAGTGGGGGCATGGTAATAAATCCGATTATTATTATTATTATTATTATTATTTAATAATTAAAAATTCAACCGATTCGAAATATTCAAACGTAAAAACTTTAAGTTTTTAATTTTTAAGTTCGGTTTTTAAATTTTAGTTTGATTTATTTTTGTTTTAAACTGATCATTTTATTAATTAATTAGTTAATTTTTATAAATTATATCTTAAATTATTTAAATTTTAAACAATTTTATGAGAGTATAATATTAATTGAACTTTTTAAATCTTAAATCTCTTATTTTAATTACTTAATTTCCAATTCTTCAAAAGAATAACTTTATTTAAAAAGTACTAAGATTTATGAAACTTTATTTATACTAAATAGAAAATTTTTAAGAGGTATTTATTGAAATAAAATTTATTATGTAAAAGAAATATTTAATTTTAAGAATTAATTTATAAATATCAAAATATTTGAATGTTAGAACCAATTCAAATTTTTATAAAAAATTTAAGGATGAACCTATATAATTTACCTTTTTCCATTTTCAATAAATTAATTAATAAATAGTGTTTAAAAATTATGTCCTAACTTTTTTAATGAGAAAATAGGCATAAAATTTGCAACAATTAAAAAATTCAAGTGGTTCGATCGTTTTAACAGTAAAAATCTTGAATTGTTTAATTTTTAAGTTTATTTTTTAATAACTCTTGTCGGTAAAAATCTATCAATTTATCAATTAATCAATCAATTTTTATTAATTTATAAGTTCTTATAAATTAAAATAAATAAATTAGTTTTCATTTAATAATCTCCAGTTTTTATTAAACTTCAAATTTTTCGAATCATATTTTAAGTTTTTAATTTTATTCAATTTTCAACCAATTTTACGATGACCTCTTCAATTTTTTAATTTTTAAATCTTTTGTCTTATCGGTTTAACTTTCAGTCTGTTGTATATTATTTCGTGTTAAAAAATCAATTAAAAAAATAAAAAAATATATTGAACAATTTTATTTTCAATAAAACTTCAAAAAATTTTAATAATATTTTAAAGTTTATTTAATTTTTAACTAATTTTAAAGACGATTAAATCTTAAATTTTTTATTTAATCGATTTAACTTCGGTAATTTTATATTGTTTCACATTCCCAAATAAAAAAAAGTTCGGTGTTTCACTCGCACAGTTTGAATGGTAGGATTCCAACTTGTACATGTCCCTGATCCTTATCAAAGGTCAACATATTAGTAAGAAGGGTTTGTGCGATAAGCCAATTAAGGCTATTGTTCACTCAATCAATCATGTCCCAATATTAAACTGATAATTAATATTTAATTTTTTAAATAAACTGATAATTAATATTTAATTTCTTAAATAAAATTGAAGTTTATAATCAAAAGAATCTTTATATGTACCATATCAGATCCTCTGGTTCAAGTACTCTGCACCTAGCTAGTGCCAGTGGAATGGATGGCTCAAATTCTCTAGCATTGGCTAGGTACAGAGTTCCTGGGTCAGAGGATCTGAGGGCCCATAAAATACAAAACTTCATCCATATTTATTTTTCATAATGTTTTTTAAATAAGACGTAGCTATTTGAAAACAATTTTAAAAAAAAAATAGAGGAACTCACAACCGTTACCTTTTGAATATGCACTGGGTAAGTATTTAAATTGACATAATAGCCTGTAAATCATATCAATCGGATACTTCACACTAGACAAGCCTTATATTACAGGTTCAATCGAAAGAGCATAAGTAGGAGAAATTGAACATAGAACTTTTTAACCTCATACTGCTCTACTTCACCAACCAAATACACAAAAGGATAGAATTTTTTTGTTTTGTCATTTATTTCTAACAATAAAGACAACAACCATACACTAAGTTAGGCCATAGGTAAAAATACTCACCGCTATACTACAACGACCCTAATATGGTCTTTTTATTAATTAAAGGTAAGGTTTAGACTTCTCTAGACTTTCTCGTTTCAACGTAAGTCATATTAAGTATTGCTTTTTAAGGACATAAGCATATTATATTTTATTTGTCTTTTTTCATATCATATTTCAGTATTTACAAGATTTTTCCTTCAATTTAAAGAAGAGGTAGTTGATTTTTTATTTTGAATAAAATTAAATTTAAGTCAAATAATTAAGTAAAAAAGTAGCCTTAACTTTAAATTTCTGGGATTTATTGTTAATCAGATTTAACCAACTGATGAGACAAACTCATAAAACCAATATTTTCAAAACTAGGTCGGAAATAAATACGGCAAGATATAGAAAATTTAAGGTTTAAAAATTTTAGCCGATATTAAACCGTAATAAAATTAATTAAAATTTAAATAAAATTGAAAATGTTTAAAATTCATTTAAATTTTGTTCTTACTTATTAAAAAACTTAAAATTTAATTTAAAAAGTATGTTAAATAAATATTAATAAGTTAAAAATTAATAAATTTATCAAAATTAATCGTTTAATTAATAAATTTATCAATTTTTAATCATAAAAAAATCAAACAAAAGAGCTAACCCAAATTAATTACAAGTGTTTTATTATCCTAAAAATTGGGAGCAAATATAATTTAGATAATCAAATTGAAACAACGTCATTCAAGAAACTGTCACTTTGTAGTAAAGGTGTCCAATTGAATACAAACTCAGTACTTATGAACAGATGTAACAGTTCAAACTGGTGATTCAATAGCCAGGGATAAAAGGTTCCTTGATAGCACATACATTGTGTAGGTCTGAGATATGCAAAGTACCAAGACCTCTTTACTTTACATTCACAGTGTTTTTCCCATGAGCCCTGATCTCAGAATAACAAAAGCCAAATCACTGGACAAAGTGAAAGAAAGGCCTGTGAACTCTCCTTGCTCTTTGGCCAAAAATGAAAGAATAATTCAATTCTTGCTCTCAGTTTGATGACAACCAAAAGCTATTTACTCAAAATCAAAGCTTTCTAATGTTAACCTGACTAGATGAAGATGATGCTTTTAATCTAAGAATCCCCTCATCTTGATCAGGTCGGAAGAGGAGATTAGTCCATTGGGTTGGTCGTTGAACAATCCTGGAAGGAACCCTGTCGCTGTCTTCTCCACCAGATGCCTCATATCCATCACTAGTGGACCTTGATAAAGGGAACCCGTTTAGAGAACCAACACCAGCTACGGATAGGCCAGTTAGCCTCCTTGACTCTTCGGCTCCGGATGAGGAAATTCGGACAGGGTGAATATCCGGCGAGCCTAAACTGCTCTCAGGAGAAGAACTAGCAATTCCAACTGAATTAGACATTGTCCTACTTGTTTGGAAAGCACTCCGTGCCTCAAGCTGAAGAGGTGCCAAACTAGTGGATGTCTCAGTGAAACCTTTCTTAGTTGTTATGCCAGGAACCATTGTCACAGGCTCCATGGATTGGTCTGCTGGAAGGCGAACCCGCTTACTGCCTCGCCTTTTGCTACTGTCAGGCCTTGGGAACATGAGACGGCTACTGCTGCCAAAGCTACTATCTCTTTCTAGACCAAAAGGAGTTTCTCTTCTAACCACAGGCTGCAAGATTTTGGATCTTTTTCTTGCCTCTGCAGCGGCTTTAGAAACCTCTTCCGCATTTAACCGGGCCAATGTCCATGGACTTATCTTAACCGCTGCAGGGTTCTTTTTCTTCTCCTCCCCCAAAGTTTTCTTTCCTGACGAACTCACAGATCCGGTCTCTGGAGGAACAACATCAAACTGAAAGAGTAGAAATAAGAGTCACTTAAGAAAACACATTAAGGAAACCCTCATTTCTAGCAAATTAATCCAAATTCCACTAAGAAATAAGCTTTATGTTACACAACCGTTGCTGCTTACTCTCACTGTTTAACGCAAATGAAATAAAACTAAACAATACAGAACTGCTAAGCCAAACACTGCCTCTAACAACAGGTTGTATGCAAACATAGACCGGTTTCACAGCACAGGAAATGAATCGCGCAAAAGATCGTACGGAATACTTGCATAAAATATAGGCTTGCCTACTGAACAAAAATCAGCAGAACATACCTGGTCTTCCAAAAACAAGCGCGGTGGTGTACACCAGGCTCCCCGGTGGAAAGTAGAGAAGGAGCTTGCACTGCTTAAACCAGTAAGAGAACTTGCCGGAGACATTTGGGGACTTTGCTGTCCTCCAACTCCTTGTTGATCTTGCTCCTGCTCCCTTAAAGCTATTATGTAGTCATATGTGCTGATTCCCTATGACACACGTACAGGTTCACTATGTTAGCCCGCTAATGTAATCGTCAGACAATTAGTAAATACTTCACAGATCACTCCCTACAAACCCAACAATAGAAAATCACAAACTACATTCCCAATGAAAAACTTGGGAGTATCCTTTATCAAATTGAAATAAAAGAAAAGAATTCATATATTTGGAAGTAAGAAAAGGTTCTGCATTTACCTTTTTAATGAGAAGAATATGGAAAAAGAATAGCTGGACAAGGGGTAGGGTTGCAACCATAGCTAAAATGGTACACATAGCCTGCAAGAATGCAAATGCATATTTCATTACTAATTCATTTACTTGTTCCACTTTCCCCAGAAAAGTAATGAAATCCACAGCCCCAAGTCACTCAAAAAAAATATTAATGCATTTGAGAATATTTAACGAAGAAAATCGCAGACAAAACAAGAAAAAAGCTGCAAAGGGCACTCACCACCACAATGACAAATGGAACCAAGGAGAAACTGCTTCCTAATTTGGAGGATATATCCGCAGCGAACCGCTTTCGCTCAAGAAAACAACAAATAAGCACAAGGATTCCAGTTGCCCATTGTAGAATAAGCTGCAATCTCAAGCCCAAGGTGCACAAACCATGTATATTACCTGTCAATATTTAATTAAAATGAAACTGACATGAAAATAAAGAGCTTACTCTGGGTGATCTTCAGTTCTGGCATTTTGCTAGTGGAAATGATACCAGCAAATTCAGGGTGTTAGGGTTGTTATCATGAATATTTTGAAAGTGCAGAAATTTGATGGGAGGATGGCGAAAATACAAGCAATGAGGAGCACAAAGCTACATTTTATGGAGGATTTGTAATATTGAGAAACAAAGATTTCATGCTTCTGTTAAGATCTTTCAACTGGGAATTCTAAAACAGAGGTAGAAGTAGTTTGATTGTCAGTAGGGACTCGTTTTCCAATCAGCATTTTGCATGCTAAGGGATCAAGAAACTATGGGGAAGGATATGAAGGTTGGAATCTGATCTTAAGATCCTACGGGAGGTATAACTTGGAGGCTTGTGCTTACCAAGAGAAGAGCAGAAACCATGAGAGTGAAAAACTGTCTGTAATTCTTTTTGCCTATACAATTGTTAAGCCACTGCAAAAAACCAAAACCAAAAACAATTAGAGTAATCATACAAGAGTAATGTCTTCAACAATAGTGATCTGGCATACCCTGCAATGATGGTCGAATCGGTCTACACATTTGTCACAAACTCTACAATGCTTGCTGTACTTGAAAACCTGACCAGAACCAAACTTTCATAAGCAGAAATGCTTAATTTATGAGAAACAACTAAGTATAGGTGATCAGTTATCTAAAAACGAGGAAATTGTTGTCAGATTCACTGCTGCAAACTGAAGAAGCCTTGCTTATGTAGCTACCACTGGGCAAAAGGCCTATTATTAACTTATTCAATGTTATCAATAGGAGTAACACAGCCGCATTATCATAAGAAATTAGGAAAATGAGGGACAGATGTCAAGTATTTACACTAACCTCAACCTTGCACAAACTACAATAGAACATGCCATCTTCACTCATATGTTGCTCAGAAGATTTAGAACTTGAACTGCAGCAATTGCATATGAGAGAACAAGGAGAGAGAACCAATAGAAACCATGACGTCTTCCTGGATGACACTTTCTCATCAATGTCAATATTCAGGTCCTTTGAAGTTGCATCCGCACTCGCGGCATCCTTATCTACAGATTGTCCCACAACTTGAGAAGCATCTGCATCATGCATTGATGAAGTTGACCCACCACCTAGTTTAGAATCCTTTTGATTTGTTTCTTTCCCATCACTTGGGATGTTCAGATACTTTTTGGACCGGAAAACTCCAGGATCAGCAGGATCAGCTGCAGCGCACCAGATGTATAGACCAAAGACACATGTAATCTGGAAGGAAAGAAATGATATCAATATATCAACTAGAGAAAACATATAAACAAAGCAAAAATAACATATAATTATTTGAATGATACGTATGAAATTTTGAAACTTGAAATTGATGGAAAGCTCTGAAGTACATTAGAATTCTGTGTCCACATGCAATCCAACTATTAGCCCTTCCCAAAATGTATCCATTATATGAATACAACTGAAAGAAACTGATATGACAGCCCATCCTATTATAGGAAAGCTGCAAATATAAATACAGCTATTATTAATCTGTGCCAATTATGCTGTCCTAAAATTGTTTTGGGACTATGCCATCATCTGCAGAAGATGGTGAACAAAAAACCTAATTAAATAGCTATAACAGTGAGCTGCTTTAACTAGTCAAAGCACCTCGCTTGCCCCCCTTGTGACAGAATCATAAGTATGAACCAAAGTCGTCACCCATATCAGATGGCAAAGCAATAATGTTTGATTTATGGTTTTTTTTAATTACTAACTATCTCCGTTTAACAACTAGTGAATACAAAGAAAAATGCATTACACGGTCTCTTTTGAACTTACAAAGAAATAATCATGGACCAATAATAAGAAATATTCTCCAGACATTAGTAGGAAAGCTCAATGTGTCTTCATGAAGGATCAGTATGTCAAACATCACAAACATGCCAAAAACTGCTTTTCTGAGTTTCATTTTAACCAAGTAATAACAGTTAACACAAGAAATTGATATATCTGTCGGGATTCACAAGAGTATCAAAATATAGAACACCGAGAATGACTGACGTAACATCATTATCCCAGAGAGGTAAAAATACTAAGGACTAATTTGGCATTTTGAGCAATTTTAAGACAAAACAGATATCTACAACGGCAAGAGACAAGTAATTCAGCTGCTGTGGGGCTAGCTTAGAATTTTGTTGCAACAATATTAACACTTGCATCCAATACGTAAGACTACAACTAAGAACACGGATTCTTATCAAAGGCGTCCACTCAAGGTGCGAAAATTCTTTCCTTTTGAGGAATAGATTCAAGTTTATCAGAGAATAGAAGTAGATTACAACTACAGGAAGCAAATTAAAAGGTTAGAAATCGTTCAGATCTCTTCTCTTCAACCCACAAAAGTATAGTATTAGTGCATCTGCGAAAGTGAAAGGTAAGGTTTTGAATGTTTTACCAGAGGAGTGTAGATTCCCATCAGAACATACTGAAATATCCTCTTCCCCACAAAAGGTGCAAAGAACACATAAAAAGCAAACCCGAGTGCAAGAAAAACAGCAACAGCCACCACCTTCACCAGACAGATTTTACAGTAAAAATCCAAACTTTCAAGTAATCAAGGGACTAAAAACTAAGTGAAACCAGTAACAAAAAGTAGCACCGACAAAAGGAGAACCGATGAACAAGCACCTGAAGTGGATGATAAGGTAGTTGCCATCCATGTTTCCTCATTCCCCCCAAATGCAGCGAGCCAAGACAATAATGTATTCAGAGGATATAGCAAAAACAAAGAACCAGAACAGGTTTTGGGTCTTCCTTATATTCTTCCACTTTCCCTCGTTTTACTGAAAGGTTAATGGA
>JANSVB020000004.1:564431-575289 GCA_025504935.2 Erythroxylum haughtii
TATTAAAGCATATAAAAAGCCAAATAATATTATATAAATCTCAAAATAAATATCAAGTTGAGTAAACGTGAAGATGAGTTTGGGAGTATTGTAAGAATTATGTGTAAAACATAAGGACAAAATGGATTAAAAATAAGCTAATTAATTGATCTAAAAAATATATCCGAAAAAGTTATTTCAAAAGTTTTTTTGAGAAGTCCTAAATTTGAACTCCTTAAAAAGCTGTATTTTGGCTACAAGAAAGTCATATTTGTTAAAAAAATACTTTTTTATTTTACAGCCAAACACTCATTTAAAAAAAGACTTTTGTAGTGGAGAAAAGTATTTATTGACCTTTTAAAATTTATTCAAATATATACTTAATATATTAATAAGGTACGCTTCATCATCACTCAGTTCAAAATTTCGCAATAAAGCGAGATCTAAGAAAATCTGATAATACGCTTAACTTTTACAAATTATCAATAACTCTCTTATAATTTTTGAAACGGTGTCGTTTTTGCCGACAAGGAGGATGAAAATTTTATTAACTAAAGCACAATAATAATGTTTAATAATTTTTTAAAAAGAGATAATTTGTTAAATCTTATAAAAGTACCAATAAATTAATCCTATTATTTAATAGTACAAAGTACTCTAAGTCTTGGGATGTACTGCCTCCAGAATGCATACCACGAAAAACGCATGCCCTTTAGCCACTTGTGTTGTATTACGGAAGCGTCAACACCTTTAAGAGCCATCACCTTGAACTTGAACCGGCCCAACATCAATCATGCCACGAATGGGACGCACAGCAATGGCTCCGACGAACCAATCGATTCACGTTCATCAAAGAAAGTCCTTAATGAATATGTCCTTCTACTGGGGATCATATGGCACAGTTGTCTTCTCCCACTTCCCTGGATTCAGGACCGACATGTACTATGTGGCGTTGGTCGGCACTTTCATCACCGCCTTTTTTGTTGAGTGGCTCTGTCATTGCCAATTGATCAAACCTAATACCAACAACGTAGTGGCTGGTTTGATTCAGACGTTAATGGTCACAATCAGGGTTAGTTTGGCTTATGTGCTTATGTTGGCTCTTATGTCCTTTAATGGCGGCATCTTCTTGATCGCTGTGGCTGGTCATGCTCTTGGGTTCTTTTTGTTTGGCAGCAGAGCTTTCAAGAAAAGTGCGTCTCCGGAAAAATCCATCGATCTCCCACCAATGCATTGTTGAATTTAGGGTTTGTACTTTGTAGGGAATAATAAAATTTAAATTAGATAATGTTAGATTTTTATTCTTGTATAAGTTGAAATTTGAATGAGATATCATTATCAAAATATTATTACGTTTTTTATATTTAACTTGAGCAACAATTATTATTTTTGATTGATGCTATCAAATAAAATAAGATTTTTGTAGTTCTTTGATTTTATTATTATCATAAAAATAATTCATAATTATTTAAAAATTTTGTAAATCTTTAAAATATAAATTCGTAAATTACAAAATATTTTGATTAATTATTTACAAAATAATTAAAAATAACATCTCTATTAGATAAGGATAAAGCTGCGTACTATTAGACCTTCCTACTAAGAATGTCAATTTTAGTTCAACTCGATTTTGATCTAAGTTGATCGAGCCCCAGGTCAAAATTATTAGGTCCGACTAGGTCACGGGCTGAGGTAGGGCAAAGCGCTCGTCGTTTTTTAATTTTTTTAAAAAATATCTCTTGACTCGGAACCCGTCCTGACTCATTGACAACCCTACTTTCAAAATCCCGCATATCGTTGTTTATTTACAAAATGTCATATAATAATTAAATGAGTATTTAATATAAAGAATAGTCACATAATTATTAACTTATTTGCTCTCATTCTTAGTGATTATATAACAAACACACATAATTAATAATTTTTATTTTTATTTCGATTTTCAATTTTCATTTTCATTCAAATTTTTTTATTATGATTCTTTCGTTACTAATTACTAAACCAATAGTTAGAAAGAACTAGTTGCAAGTCAACAAAATTATGTTTTAAATGTTTTTAAAAATTAATAAACTTAAAGTTATAATTATTAAAATAAAATATATAACAACACATAAATTATGATTCAATTCAAAATTATTCAATATAATAGAAATTATACCAGGGAGGCAAACTTTTTACCTTCTGGCTTTGAGAAATGATATGCCGATGGCATTGTTCTTTTTAAAAGTTGAAATAATATTTTAAAAATTGAATAAAAGTTAAATCAATAAGATAAAAAGTTTAAAATTATTAAACTATTATGGAAAATTAGATAATAAAATTTGAATAAAATTTAAAATTTTATAATAAAATTTAAAATTTTATAATAAAATTAAAAGATAATCTTTACTGTCAGACCCGTTTGACCGATCGTTGGGATTGAAACTAGACCACACATTTCAAGATTTTGTACAAATCAATTTCTCAATTTAAGAAATTGGAATCAATGATTAGCCTGAATTGAAACCCGTGACAGAGTGCCGTGTTGCACATGGACACTACCCCACATAACACATCAGTCAAAAAAACGTATACAATATGTAAAAGGATAATTCCAGCCAACCAACCAAAAGGGGGCGGGTGCTGCGGAAAAAAGTGTAAACGGTCTCCGAAATATGAATTCTACACACCAACAACCACAAAAAATATAATATATATATATATCGAAATTTAAAAAACCAAGCTACTTAAAACAGTCTTCTTATAATCGGAAGGCCACATCACCTTGTAGTTGCTCCGGGATAAGCCTCCCCCTCCCACAATCAGTTCTTAAAAAACCCCCCCAAAGGCCCATTTTGCTAAGCTACAATCATATCATAAGCCACTTCTTATCCAACTCACTCGAATCTGGACATTATAGCTGAAAGCCTGAAAAGGGCAAACTAGTTTTTGGGGCCGATGTCCTTGAGAGCACAGATCTGCTCTTCTCCCATGGAAGACATCACAGTCACGACCAAATCTTTTCCTTCAGCAAATCCATCCTTAATCTGCGCAAATTGAAAACCCCATCTCAAAATGAAACAAAAGGTATGTATAATTCTGTTGTTTGATGTGGTTCCTTCGGTGACTAACCTGAGTCAGTAAATTTTCATCGGTTGGGAGCCTTAGGTCATCCTTGGTATTGCCGTTCTCAGTAAGGAGACTGACCTGAAATTTCATATTACGTTTAATTAACAACTCAACAGCTAAAAGGGATAAACGAATCACTACACAAAAAGGAACGGAGAAAAACGAGGAGCTATATATCATACAAATCCATCTTCAGAGATATCAATCAGTTGGTAGTCAGTACGAGTAACATGAGGAACCTGAAAAACAAACAAACACGAATAATTAAAAGGAAACAAGATGCAGGAAACGGAACAGAAGCTAATATAGTCATTCAACATAATGCATACATACATCACAATTGTGGGAAGAAGGAACAATATCTTCCAGTTTCTTGCCGTTAAATATGTCAATACCAACAAAGTGGCACTTAGCATGACCGTGCTTGCCGGTCTTCGATGTGGAAACTTCCACCACCTGCAAATACAAAAATCAAGGCACGTTCAATACCAATCGTTCAGCGAAGGATTTACGAAACATCTGATATCTTCTTCTCAATTATAATTGCTTTGTAAAGATATTTTAAATCAATCAACACTTAACTGCTTATCTAAAACTCCACAAAATACCAAAAGAACATTTCAATTATCATTTTCTATAAAATCATATCCAAACTAATACTCGCAATCAGGAGAAGTCAGAGGATTTCTCTTTAAACCAATCAGAACAGGAGACAACAAATAGAGCATGTTTGGATCTGAACTTATCCAAACACACAAAGAATCGCAGTGATCGAAAACAAAATCTCACAGCATCCACAAGAAAATCCTAAAACACGAATCATACTTAAAAGACTCGCTCACACAGATCTAATCCAAACACAGTAACATAAAGGTCGAAGCACCTTGCAGGGGCGGTTCTTGATGACGATGTAACCATTCTTGCGGATGGTTCCGGCCTGCTGAGGAAAGGTCTTGGAGGCGCCAGCGTCGGCCTTCGATTCGAAGTGGTGCTCCTCGTCGGACATGGTGGCGGCGATCGGGAAAAGACAGAGTGAGAGTGACTGAGGAGAGA
Organism: Erythroxylum haughtii; assembly: GCA_025504935.2. Lineage (NCBI taxonomy): Eukaryota > Viridiplantae > Streptophyta > Magnoliopsida > Malpighiales > Erythroxylaceae > Erythroxylum > Erythroxylum haughtii. The sequence goes on from JANSVB020000004.1 coordinate 568,572, forward strand.
AGAAAGAGAGAGCAGATAGAGTGAAGATGAGATTTATTGTATTTATGAGGGTATATCGTAATTTCAGAGGATGATTAGGGTTTCGAAAAGTCAGAGTGCATATGGACCGTTGGATTAGCGAAAATGAACGGGTACAGATGAGATTAATAGCTATATGTACATATGCGTGCGTTATACGGAGGCTGAAGGCACGTGGGCTGCTCGTGACTTTATCTTAAAATCATGAATCTCAAAATAAAACTATTGACTAATCGCACATATGCCATTGGGTCAGGCACGAGTCGGGTCAAGAAGAGCTCGAACTTGACTTGAATTTGTTTTAAAAGATCCGAGTTAGCTCGATATCCATACAAGTTTTTGGACCACGGTTCGAATCTGAATCCAATCAATGTGTTGTGTCAGAAAATGATGTCGTTTTCATTTATTAACAAACTATAGCTTTTGATCATTGAATCGTATCTTCTTATCTCGTTATCTAATTCCTATCTTATTCTTTTAAATCTTATCCACATATTTATGTCAAATTTATATAAATATATAAATAAGATTAAATGATACATAATTAGAATACTTTAACGAGAACATGATGCTTCAACCCTAATCATTGTTGAAGGAGATGTTCGAGCTTTGGATTGGACCATATCACTTGAACTTAATCTCCTTTTAAAACTTGATTTTTTTAAAAAAAATTCAAAATCGACCCAAAACTAGTCAAATTAAATTAAACTGAGTTTAAACTAAATCCGAACCCAAATATCAAACCTACTAAATAGCACTATTTTCTATTATATGATAATGACGATGACGGCGACAATCGATCATGCCCAACTTGACCCAATTATTTTTTAATTTAAAAATTGAAATAATTTTTTTTTAAGTTTCAAAATTAAAAAAAGTTCGAGCCCCACCAAATGCTCGATCAAACTAGATCAAGACATGGGTCGAGTCCGGACTTATTTACCAAGCCTAACCTCAATCCAAATTTGAAACTTGAAATTACAGAAAAAAAAAATGAAACCGATCAAATTTATTGACTTCGAACCAAATTCAAGCCAAAATATTAAACATACTAGACAGTGCTATATTTTGTTTGATTATTAACATAAGAACAACAACAACAACAACAATAATAATAAATTTGAAGAATGATTTAATTTTGATCCATGTGAATAGTATTAGCATAACAATCTGAATCCAATTCGAAGACAAATCAATAAATAAATTTATTTTGATATGATTCGACCAAGCTTGAGCTGAAAAATTAGATTTTAACTAACTTCAGGTTTCATGATCCAAAAAGAAAAGAGAGTAGTATCCTAGTATTTCAAAGACTAACTGAGCTAATAATTGATAAACATCAACAAACACAATTGACCCTTTGCAGTATCATATCTATTCAATAAGCACATACCTGCACAGAGAGTCACAAGAAAATAGAATCTCTTAACACAAATTTCATATATACAAGGACATATTAAGCTTAATCTTCCCTAAACAAACATTCCAACTAGAAAGGCACCTCATTTCCCTATCAAGCTTAGGTATATTACCGTGACCGGTCATCCGGGATGTAGAAGTCGAACTGGACGTCAACTGAACCAGAATCATCCCCAGTGTCTTTGTACTCAATGTTTGTTATTGACCCAATCTCCTCTCTGTCACTATATTCTTGCTTTACGCGTAGGACAGGCACCGTCACGGAGTAAACCGTTCCAAGATCATAGTCAGCTGTAACACTCAGCTGAACTTTGTCTTTTGATTCGATCTCCACAAACTCGGATAGAGCGCGTACAATATTGCTCACGATTTTCCGTTTTGCCTCATCACTAACTGCACATCTGTCAGAGAAGAGAATCATCTTCAAACGCTGTTTTGCAATCCTTGCATTTGAACTCTTTCTTGCTGTTGGTGTTGGGAAGACTATCTTCCATGCCAAGTTCAAACGCTCAAAGAAGCTCATGTTTATGACATTTAAGAGAAATCTGTCAGCGTCTTGACCAACTGGATTCGAAGATAGCTGATATTCTCCAGCAATCCCAGAAAGTCGTTTAGAATGGCCACACATCTTACGGCTGTCAATTGAGATGCTGGGCCATTTCTGGGTGCTTGCAAAAGTGCCAAATGCTCCATTTAAAGAGCCAGTAAACTCCACCTATATAAACAGCAGATACTTTTAACACTTTCTGAAAGAAGTAAACAAGCAAAAATCTGCTTGCCAATATCTTAAACAAACAATTTAATCCCGATTGCTTGCCAATATCTTAAACAAACAATTTAATCCCGATCGATAAATCCACAACAAAAATTATCCTGGATGATTTATTAATTAAATAAGGCGAAGGTGTAACTACAGGAAGTTGAGCATACAGTGATAATGATCAACAGGATGAGTCTCATCATTTATCTAAACGAGCTCAAAACAACATTCAATTCTGTTGCAAAATGTAAATAGTGATAAATAAAAATAACAATGTAAAAACCGACACATCATATGAACAGAATGCAACTATGCTCTTTAAAGCAAATATATTCGCAAAGAAATACATGCAATCATGGGGACTAAACCAGTACCAGTAAATCAGAGGTCTTTAATGTACAGAATCTGCTTAATCATATAACCCTTTTCATTAATGACTCCACACTGGACTAAAGCCATTGTTCTTGGCAACTTCCTTAACCAAGCCAAAGCTTTCTTGGTTTTCCCCTCTCTAATCCCAAGCTTTCCGCAGACTGTAAATAGTATAAACCCTAATATCATAGTTTAAATTGAGCATAAATATGTGTAAATGTATGCTACATTAAAACCAAAAAGAATCCTGTTTTCAATTGAAAGATACAATCCAATCCATAGATTGAAACCTCGCAAGCAAAATACCAGAGACGATTTCGACCTCTCACCAAAGACCAATTCCCAAAGTTTCCTCCTTTCATCAAATTCCAGCTTTCTCGAGAAGCAAACAGAAAAATGAGCACGACTTGTAAACGATTTCGCAAACCTACGTCAGAACTCACGCGACTAACGAGAAAAAAAGAAAAAAGAACACCTACAATGAATAAACAAAGCAAGCTACCCAAGCATTCAAAAAGAAAGAGGCAAAAGGAGCTAAAACCTTGCAATTTGGCGAAGCTAAAGAACTCCGAAGAGGGAATCTATGGAAAGAAGTCATTGTTGCAGAGAGCCCCATATCCCCAGACATCGCCATTCCCAATTTGCTCCACTCAATCTCGGCGGCTCCGCTCAGAGAATCACGCAGTAGTACTCAGGCGAGCTTCTCTTAAGCGACTGTGCTGTCTATGTTCCGGCCCTGACGACGCCGTTAGGGTTGTATAGATTCTGATATGGACTTCAACGAGGTATTAAAATCTAGTCATTCATTTCTCTTCAATCGTTAATTAAACTGACCTGTGTGGCCCCTTTTCAATCAAAGTCCTAAATTTTAAAATTACCAAAAGCTATTTTTTATGTTTTAAAAATTGAATTGAAATAAAAAAAATCTTAACTTAAAATTGATATACAATAAAAATTGAATAAAATTTAAAAACTTAAAATAGAATTGAAGAAGGCTAACAAATATTAAAGTTACATTGAATAATTGAATAAGGACACTATCAAATCAAAATCAAATATCTTATTCTAATTTATAATTTAGAAAAATTAGTTAATAAAAAAATAAATAACAAAAGTTATTAAGATAAATTGAACCAAAAAGATGAACGGTTTAAAATTTTTATAATACCGACTGAATTGATTTTAAATATTAAGATGAATTTATTTAGTATTATATCATAAAACACATATTATTTTTAAGTTTCATGTAATACTACTTTGGATCATTTGAAAATAGTATCTCTACTAGTTATTAATAAGACTACGTATCACCAGATTTCTCCATATCTCGCATAACAACAGAATTTTTGTTGAATATTGTTGTTGTTGTTAATGCTACCTTAGTATTGAGATATCTTTGGACTTGATAATATTTATATTTGAAGGTTTTAGTAGGAGATGTTGATGTTACTATTCATACATATGTAATGAGTTTGGTTTTCACTTCCTGCCTAATGTAGAATAAACAAAGACTTTAAAAGATTTGCTAGAGAGTATATGCTTTACTTGAAAATTAGTCTCCATCCAATTATCTTCAAGGCTATTTTGAGAAAAGGTAGCTAACTTTGTTACAAGGAATTAACAAAATTAGACATATGGATCCTCCATGATGCCTTTTTTTTTATGTCTATAAAAGGTACAAAATAACTTTAGAAGGTTTTAATGTTAAAGATGAAGAGGCACAATTTAGTTCATGCTAGATTTGTTTAGAACAAGTGAAATTTTAATTTGTCAATGCTTGTAAACCATTTATATGAATTGATAGGTATCATTTGTAAATAAGATATGGGGTGCAATTGTTGACATCCATTTGAGAGAAGATGCAAGAGTGATTTGCTATCAAGCAACACTACATAATGTTTTAATGCAAGCTTGAGAATTGTATAGGTCAAGCCAAATTTGACTGGCTTGAAGGTGATGAGAAGAGCAATTATAAAGAGGCTCCATTAGAAAAAGTAAGGGATGGTTACATACAATGGCAATATATGTCCTATGTCAAAGTTGGATAAAAATTAAAAAGATGCTACTAATTATTTGGCTCACTTTACAAGTGATGGGAAAATTGACTTTGAACACTATATGGATGACCTAATGAAGTGAAATTTAGAATAAATGACACTAATTACTTAACTCATTTTGTAATTGATTGAAAATTTGAAATTAAATATTGTATAAATGACCATCATATTTTGAACCTTAGAACAAATGATTGCAATTGTGAAAAATGGGACTTGACCTCATCTGATCTCATCAGTCATTAGGTTATGTTTGGTTTGATGTAAAGTTTTTAATGAAATTAAATAGAATCAAATGATTTATAATAGAATAAAATGTAAATGGATGTAATATTAGAAAATTGTTATTTGGGAGAGATGAAAGAGTTTATAATATAAAATAGTAAAATATTGTTTGGAAGAAGGGTTTATAATATAATATAGTAAAAAATTGTTTGTTATTTTACATTCCATCCTATATACCCCAAATTGAAAATTTCTCATTTTTACTGTTTAGGATTAAATGCGATGTAATATGAAACCCTCATCTTCTACTAATTTCATTCAATTCTATTATGAACCCTCCTCCCAAACTATGGAATAATATTATATTTCATTCTATTATATTAATAAACCCCCAACTAAATATAGTGTGAGATCTCACATCGACTAGAGAGAAGAACAAAGTACGCTTTATAAGAGTACGGATATCTGTTCCAGGATTGGGAAGAGCAAAACCATCAGGGTCTTGGCTCGAAGAGTAACCCAAAGCGGATAATATCTGTGGGCAGATGGTATGGGTTGTTACAAATGGTATTAGAGCCAGTTCATGAACCGTTGTGTCAGGGAGGATGCTGGGCCCTAAGGGAGATGGATTGTGAGATCTCACATCGATTGAAGAGGAGAACGAAGTACGCCTTATAAGGATACAAATATCTCTTTCCCATAGACGCATTTTCTTCGGTGCAAGAAGAGCAAAACCGTGAGGGTCTTGGCTCGATGGGCAAACTAAAGCGGACAATATCTGTGAACGGGTGGTCTAGGCTATTACAGAATTGCATCATCGAGCTGGATAAGCAGGATTTTAAAATACAAGATCGGGTTCTCGGAACCATACGGTTTATTTTTTATATGCATTCATATTGGAACCGAGCTCTCCGAGCCATGCAACTCATAATACAAATCAAATGTCTTACACTAGAATCGAGCTCTCGAAGCCATGTAGTCCAATAACACATATCATGACGCAGTACTGCTAACTTCCTAATTGGCATACCAACCTTATCACATTCTTTCAATTCCTATCTATTTTACTAGGGGCAAATATAATTAAATTCCATTGAAATTTAATGATAAACACTCGTAATAGCCAATTCAAGCTATAACATATTTGACCAAAGCAAATGTCACTACTTAATGTCATTTTTTTTCTTTTGTTATTGGTTTTAATTTAGTTCATGTAATATTTAAGACATATTCATCTCACCAATTAGTCAAAAATAGCATGTATATCAAGTTTCCCAATTCAAACATAATGTATGCAAATTGGGAAAAATACAAATTATAAATCCAAAATTTAAATTAATCACATATACTACTTCATTTACAATCCAATAAAATATTTTTAACAACAATTTCATAAACCCCCAATTTTATCTCAAGAACCCTAAATTACCTAATACGTAATTTTTAACGAAAAACAGAATTGCAAGAACATATATCAAATTGATGTTCAATTTTTCAAATTAAGCTTCCATCAACTTCAATTTCATCAACAATTCTTTATTCATTCTCTTTCTCTCTCTTCTTTAATTCCTCTTCTTTATCTTCATAATATTGCATGAACATTCAATTTCATGCGTTTTATTTATCAATGCATGTAACTACACCAAAATTACGTACTAAAAATAATCAAAACCCCATTAACTTACCTTATAATGTTTTAGGTACTATTCATCAAGAACACCCAAATACCTTTTCTTCATCTTTTCCCAAATTTTTTTTATTGATATGGTAAGTTTAGGGGCCTTAGGTTAATGATTTAATGTTTAATAAGTGATTTGAGGGTTAAAAATAAAGAAAGATGGCTTGAAAGTGGAAGAAGTTGAAAGAAAAT
>JANSVB020000004.1:602695-614078 GCA_025504935.2 Erythroxylum haughtii
GATAGTCTCTATTGGCTATTCAGGTTTGAGTTTTCATACCGACACCGGGATCCTGGGTTTCGGGAAGGTCCCGGGAAAAAAAATTTTTTGTTTCCGCTGCTGGAACATGTGATGTTCCTCCCGGGATTTTCCTACACTTACTAGCCCTTATGTATTTCTCTCTTTATAAGGCTAATTAAAACTATAGAGAAGATGTTGAGGAGCTTCATATAATCTAATGAATTGAAAAATAAGTTAGTTTATAAATCCAAATAGTTATTTTCCTTATACTGTTTCATGTATGGATTAAAAAATGTTGATTTGTTTTTTATGCTTCCGCTGCGCTTTGGTTTCAAAAAAAGTTTTTGAAATATACCATTTAGCCAAATCTGGTATGCTATTGTTTTTTGATCCAACATCAGTAGGCCACGATCATGACAAAAGATCATCGTGGCCTGCCCGATGACAAACATGAACTGGCTTCTTGAACTTAACTTTTTACCAGTTATTTTGGACTTTTGGGCCTAAGTAAAACCTATTATTTACCCTAAAAAGCCCCAGGACTATAAAAGATAAAAGAATGACCTAAAAAAGGGATCCTCCATTTGCCACTTTGGGAAAAAGATAAGGAAGAGGAAGAAGGAAGAGAGAGAAGAAGAGAAAAAAAGAAGGTCGAGCTTCAGCTGCTTCAACCTCCGATCCTCCAATTTTTCTTTCTATTTTTCATCATTTATTTTGTTTATTTGATTTATAAGATGGAATTGATGATAATGAATCTTGGGTTAAGGATGATCTAACTTCCTTTAGGGATTTATAATTGATTCAGTGTTAATCTAGTTGTTTTTCTTGTTAATGATGTTGGGTGTTGTGATTATTTGTTATAATTGCATGTTTTGGTAATAAATCGAGATATTGAACTGAATTTAAAATAATTAGTTTGGTTAATGAGAGTTAAATAATAGAACATGCAAACAATCAAATCGATAATTATACAGGGAGAGATCACGTTTGAGGACTCGATTGTTTATTGGAATGCTTAATAATTAATTAGGTTGTGGGCTATTTTGTTAGTCGGGAGATTGTATGTTCCGTAACTTAATTTAACTAGGGTTTATGATTTAGGGATTGGGGATTAAAACTTGAGAGAGACTAATCCACGTTTAGAAAGTCTAAGACCGACACCACATTAACACAAAAGTTACTAAGTTAGCATTGATGATAAGATAAATCCCTTTTCTCATAACTTGTTAATCTTCCTTATTTCAATTTCAATTGTCAATTGGTTATGCTCGAGTGTGATTTCTTTTTTAATTTTGCAATTTAACTTTTAATCTATCCATATTCAATTGCTTAATTTTCTGCTCATTTTTATTTTCATTTTAAAAACAGTTTTAGGGCTTAGAAAAAATTAGGATTCAATTAGTTCACTACTTCCTCGTAAGATTGACCCCTTTAATACGATAAGTTTACAATCCATATACTTACAGATATTGGGGGCTTTATAACATTAAAACTTACTCAACACTCTCAGTTTTAACCATTAACGGAAGTAAAAGTTAATAGTCTCTCAAGGTGCAAAAGACCTAGCTGCTGAGTTATCTTCAATCTCAAATGTGCAACTTAGTGATCCTTAATGCACCTATCTAGGATTACTAATAATAATAAAAAGATTAAGCTTTAGGGAGTGCTCACCATCATTAGTGAAAATAAAAAGAAAATAAGCATTTAGCGCAATATATCTCTCCTATTTACTAGAAAGGTGTAATCAATAAACTCCATTCTCATTCCTTATATACTTACCAGCCCTTATGTATTTCTCTCTTTATAAGGCTGATTAAAACTATAGAGAAGATGTTGAGGGGCTTCATATAATCTAATGAATTGAAAAATAAGTTAGTTTATAAATCCAAATAGTTATAATTCTCTTTATCTTATTCTTTATATACCTTTCCTTTATTAGCAACCAAATAGTTTAACGCTTCTTCTCGCCTTTCACTGCACTAGCAACTTTCCCTATTGAATCATGAATACGCAACTAGAAAACTAAGAAAAACAACCTCAAACCCCTCAATAGAATTCAACCTCAACCTCAGCCACTTGGTACTAAAGAAACTTAGGCTCAAGTAGTGCCTAATATAGCCTCGAGTAAGGTAACTTAAAGTTCCATGCTTTCACCTTTGGTAACCTGAGGCATGCTCATTTGATTATGGAAGAGCCTATCTGACCATCTTCAAATAGGAGTAAGAAAGAGGAGCACGTTTGTAGTAGGATATATTCTAAAGAAAAGACTTGCCTATCTAATGATACAAAGATAGGTTAACAATGCAAGGAAAATATTTGGCTTAAAAAACTTATCAGTGAATGAGGATGAACTGTTTGTATTCAAGTTTAACTTGGAGGAAGGAGCTGAAAAAGTGATTGAAGTAGGTCCTTAGCATATACAAAGACAACTTATTTTCATCAAAAAATGAGGTCTAAGTATCAAAATTAATAGAAGTATGCTAGAAACAACTCTAATGTGGGTGAATTTTTAGAGAATTCCACTGAAGTTTGGTAAGCTAAAGGTATGAGTTATATTGTTAGCAAACATAGTATAATTATAAGATTGGATAAGAACTCTATAATGATAAAGAGAATAGGTTATGTTATAGAGTGCATAGATATAACTATGAACAAAACCCATGCTTGGTCACTGTGACTAAGCATGTCACCATCGTGACATGTTAAGTCATGTTGACTTAACATGTCACCATCGTGACAAGTTAGTCACGGTGGTGATTAAATTTGTCACCACCATGACCACCTCATGCACACCTGTGGCTACTTGTAACACCCCACTCCCACATGACCCGAATCTGACATCGAGAGTGATATCCAAGCCCGTGCCCTGCGAGTGTGGTGTGCTACATCACTCAGTCAAAACTCCGTATACATTTTTTTTAAGAACATACACACACATTATATATTATGCGTAAAACAATTTACATAAACAATTCAATGACCTCGGGGGCCCTTTTCATAAATACAATTTAATTCAGTCTGTTGACTTTACAACATGACCTAATCATTTGTACCTAATCATTTGTACAAAATTCTGAAATAAAAACACCATTATTCTCAGACACTACTGCAGACACGAACTGATCCCGACCTTTTATCTTGCTCATATGTGGTTGCTATACACCCGTCGCCTAACGGGGTATTCTTCTGGGTCCTGAAAAATAATTTGCAATTTTGGGTGAGTTTGCGAACTTAGTGAGGAACCATCATCGATGGTTCACCCAATTCATGCATTATCAAGTATAACACAATTATCACATAATAGCTCATTTAGAAATATCACAGAATCATTCATATGATACCAAGGCGATTTGCCTTTCACATAATCAAAACATTCAATCCAATGCACATATAATGCGTATGTGACCCCTTTTTCTAATTTATTACGTTGTTGTGACCGCGCGCCTAAACTGTCCCACTAAAGGCGCATTATTCGTTGAGCCTGAGACTCTGAATCAATATGAGCTCGAGGCCCAATTACGTTGAGCTTTAAGCTCTTGGTGGCTGCTCCGGTCACAACTGCCAATTACTGATCATGCATTATGCATGGAATGCACATGGCAATACAAAACAAAGCTCACATCACATTCGGTTCCAAGTTTACTACATTCACACACATATTCACAATTTATCACATTACAAATCATATATAACACTTCTATGTCAAAAACTCCCAATACATCGAACACCTTCAGTCCGGAACCAGGCACAAACAACGCAAAGCCCACCATTATTCTCCACAATGTCATAAGTGCAAAATATAAATAATTAATAATCGAGAAACCACCTAGGTTACTCACCAAATAACTTCCGAGCTAATGCCGGGAAGTCTCAGCAACGTCCGTGGGATGACGTTCCAACTGTGCCTCTATAACAATCACAATAAGCACACATTACCAATTGCACAATCAGAAATGTTAAAAAATGCACATGTAGCAATTTAGATATGTACAATGCATGTTCGTGACATTCCCGACACTATTGCATAATTTCCCGTCACAACAATTTCTTTTAGACATTAGAAACTTATTGACACTAAAATCACTCAATTCGGACCTCCATAGGTCCAATTATTAAGAAAACATGGATCGGAAAAATCATTACCCGATCCCCTCACTTCGACCTAACTCAATCCCGTCAATTTCCACTCTAAAAATTCCAAATTTCAAAAATAAATGAAATTAAATATTTCATGAACCCGATGCCTCGAGAATCGGGTCAATCAGACGTTGGATGGAAAAGTTATTCCCAAAACATGTTCAGGTCAACACACTATGAAACTTCATTTAGGAAAAATGAACATCTTAAGGGCTAAATTGAAAACTGACCTCTTCATAACAATTGTAGACCTATGTCTCTAGTTTACTTAGGAAAAAGAATCAGCTCGATCTGAGCTTTCTAGCTCAAGATATCCCCAAATTACTGAAGCATGTTCAAACTATTCCAACTGATCCACTCACTTAAATACGACCATCTCCTTTTTGTTTGATCTCACAAATCCTAGGTCTGGTGTGGAAAGATAGAAAAATCTCTTAGGAATCTATCGCTTCGAAAATCAAGTCGATCGAAGGTCGGATGGAAAAGTTATGCACAGAGGTCGGAGGACGAGCCAGGCTCCCCGCTCGCCAGGCGAGTTTGGCATAGCGAGCGAGCAGCTCGCTCGCCCACGAGCGAGCGTCTCGCTCGCCCGCATTGGCGAGTGATGCAGACCCCTTTTTTTTTCCAAACTCTTTTCCAAAAGCCATCTCTTCTTTCACAAGGTCGATCTTTTCACACAAATGTCCAAATAATACAAAGTCGGTCTCGTTGGAAAGATCTCGGAAAATCCTACAAGTTTCATGAAGAACTTGAAATTTAATAACACCTCTAAGGGTGTCAAAATTTCACTCAAAGACTCAGCCTAGTCACACATTTACTACCACAATGCAACATTATCACAAAAATTCATAACTTTTCATCCCCTTAACCAAAAATTCCAAATTTTATATCAATAAAAAGAGCAAAACAAATGCTACATCTTTCAGGAATAACTTAGAAGCCAATTCTATCTCTAACCAAATCAAATTATCAAACAGAGTTTCAGCCTACCCAATTTATTCTCAACAGAAACCCTATCTTTCAAAATTCATAACTTCAAATCCCCTTGACAAAAATTTCCATATCATATAGCAATAAAAAGCTCAGACAATAGACTACAATTCTCAGGAAGGACTTCACAACAAATTCAAATTCAAACTAGGTCGAATCCTCTCATGAATGTGGTTGTCCTGTTAAAGTTTATGAGATCAGCATGTAACCTAAACCATAACAAAACTTTCCAAATTTATATCTTACAATCCTCACATCCAAAATTCATATAAAATACCTCATTAGAAAGCTACAACAATTCTCTACAACTTTCCAAAATGTCATTTGAGCCAATTTCACCCTTATCAGTCTCAAATAAATATCAGAACCCAAAAAGCACAAAACTTATGTCCTTAGAGCAATTGCACACCAAAACACATTTGGACTGAATTACCACCTGAGCATTATCAGACCGTAACTTACAACCTACACATCGAAAAATATCATACTCAGTGGCATTAGAAAGATAACACATAAATATTCAACTTTTAGTAATACCAATTTCACAAAATCTATCTCCTTTATCCCAGAAAAATTCTCAAAGTTTCAGGTCGTCAATAATGGAACCAAGATTCGGATACTGTTCATCCAGCACACACATCTCAACTTCCGAGCCAAATTCAAAGCTCTTAAAGCCACAATTGGGCAGAACATCCTTCATAGGAATTCTAGTCATACTTCTCAAGCTTAATTTAAAGCAAACCTTAACTCAATAGCATAACCACATCAAAAGTTATAAACAAATACCTGAACATATACAAGTTCCATTTTCCAGATTTCATACTAAATCCTACTCCTTTCATGTAAACATCAATACCACATCAATAAACATCCCATTTAGCCAAGAATTCGGCCACAATGTCATCAAGACAATTACTTAAGTAATTCAATCACAATTTGGCAGCACGTACATACACAATTTTCCTACTAAAATTTCACTCATCTAACATGATAAACTTCATTCAAAACCACTCCAAATCATTTAATTCACCCAATTCACATATCCAACATCATTCATCCTCACATAAACATGATTTATGCCCATGCAATCCTACCACAAGCTTTATTAAATTAATGCACTATGAATCACAATAATGCTTCTAATTCCTACTTTAAGGACATATAACTTAAATTCTTACCTAAACAAGCTTCAAAGCCTTCACTCTTCAACTACCCCAATTTCTCCCTTTCCACTCACACCCACGGCAATCTTCACTATCATACACAACAATCATCACCACAAGGCTTAAGCTTAGACACATGGAGAGGAAGAACTTAAGAGAGAAGAACCTTAAATAAGGAGGAAAAGAGTAGCACTTACTAGGAGGAAAGAACCACCGAAGGAGGAGGAAGGAGGAACCTTCGAATGAAGGAGAAAATATCATTTAAAAGCACCTTCCACTCTTGCTAAATGAGAAGTGTCGTGAATGACTTGACCAAGCTTAGGATATTTATATAAACAAATGAGAATAAGACTAAGTAGGCAAGTGACATGTGTCACTTGCCACTTGTCCCGGTTTAAAGCATTCTTCAGGTCTTTTTCCAAACACAATTTAATTTCTACTCCAAATTCCAATGGCTCAACATTCATAAATCCTCAAATGATATGTCAAATTTTTTTTCAATGCCATTGGACAGTCATTTCCAGTACCGGAATTCAAACCAGTCTGTCACTTGTCAATTTTTTTCGGTCCGGAAAGGTATTCAGAAAAATTCCCAGAAAAAATTCTAAAATGACCTAAAAATATAAAGCACACAAAACTCCACTCCAATTTAATTTTCAAACACATCAACATATTTTTTTACAATAAACACATATGTCGGGAAATATCATGAATGCATGTACAGTCATGTGCATGTGCAAAAACTGCTATTCATATTTATTTAGCGACCATATCACGCATGGACGTACCGAGATAAGTTTACACGCTCATAAGTCCCTAAAAATTACCATTTTACCCTTCCCATTGGTGATGGGATGTTACAGACGACCCTGGATAATCATTACAACTACCTCGTATACTTGCAAGTAGGATAGCCTAAGTATTTTTAGAACTTATTTAGGTACATCAAGTTTTTGGCATCGTTGTTAGAGAGGTGTTTAGTATTTTGAAATTGAATTAATTTTGATTGTTTTTATTTAATAAAGTGATTTTGATTGTTTATGTTTGTTTATTCATACATGTTTTATTTTGATATTTTATTATCGTGTTCTGTTAATTTTTGTTATTAATTTAGTACTGTCTTATTTTATTAACATGTTTTAGCATGTTTTGTTATTAATTTAGCATTGCCTTTAGTTGGTTTAAGCTAGGTAGGAGGGCTCTAGGAAGTGCACTCAATTAGTTTATGGTAGGAAGGAGATCTCTAGATAATGAACCCATCCCTTTCATTGATAATATACATCGAATACGAAGACCTCAAAGGACTCTAAAGACAATCACGAGGAACCCAAGCATGAAGATCAATTTAATAACCAAAAGATGGGTGAAAGGCAGTTAGTGATGAACAAATATGCCAGACTTGTGATTGGTATTGCCACTTCGTGCATCTGTTTAAGAGAAGCAGTCGGAGACAATAAACTGAAGAGCATCCACTACAACATGTTGTCATCTTTCTATGGGATTCCTAATGAAGACCCTTTAAATTTCATTAGTAAATTCTACACCACTCCCTAAACCTTTCCGTTGGATGGCTTAAACGAAGATCAACTCAAAATGAGATGCTTCCCATACACATTGAAGGATCGGGCCAAAGCATGGTATATGACCCTTCCACCCGGTTCATTGACTACATGGGAGGAGGTATACAAAAAATCATGAGAAAATTCTATTCCCACCAAAAGACTTCTGCATTGCAGACGAAGATAGCTACTTTCACTCAAATAGAGGGAGAGTCATTTCATGAGGCGTAGGAACGCTTCAAACTCTTGCTAATCCAATTCCTACACCATCATTTTTCACTTCATATGCAAAGCCAATTCTTTTATGATGGATTAACACAACAATGTCAATACACGGTGGATAATGAAAAAGAAGGAGTTGTAACAGGGAAAATGGCCAAAGAAACGTATGAAATCTGCGAAATATTGGGGGTCAATTCTCATCAAAAGAGTGTGAGGGGAAGAAGAGTTAGAGTTCATAAAAAACACAAATCAAGAATTATGTAAGCAGTTAGCTGAGTTAACAAGGCATGTAAAGATGTTAACTACAGGACTACCTCAAAACATTCTAAATCAAGAGGTATGCGATATATATGAAACTTTTGGTCATAAAGTTAATGTTTGTTCATATTCTTGCGAACCTTATGTAGATGGGGAAGAACAAGTGAACTCACTTAACGATTTTCAACCAAGGGAGATAAATGATCCATATTTAAACATCTACAATCCTGGTTGGAGAAATCACCTCAACTTTTTGTGAAAGACCAACAACCCACCAGTGTAACCCTAACCATAGTACCAAAATTTTTAGAGGTCAAACTATTTTCAAGAGCAATCTTCAAATGAAAACCTATTGGGAAAACCTTCTTGGAGGAAAGCCTAAATGTGTTCATTCAGGTAACAACTCAAAATCAAGAAACAAACAACAAGAGATTTGACTCCTTAGAAGTGTCTGTCAAGAGGATTGAGATTCAAGTAGGGCAACTTGCTGCTCAAATGCATAACAATCAAAAGGGAAAGTTGCCTAGTCAATCCGAACAAGCCCGAGTAATTACTGTTTTGAGAAGTGTAAAGTGATTGATAATCATATTGAGTTTCCGTCTAAGCTGTCTGATGCTAATAATCAAGAGAAGGAGAGCCTCACCAAAAAAGAAGATGAGCGGAAAAGGGTTAACAACTTAATCATGACACCAAGGACAATGAAGGACAAAAACTACACAAGGCAATGGATCCTTATCAACCACCAATTCCATATCCAAGTCACCTTAAGGAATTGAAACAAGATTAATAGTTTTCCTATCTATATGGCATGCTTTCTAAGGTCAATGTTAATTTGCCCTTGTTAGATGTGATTAGGAACATCCTGACTTATCTCAAATTCTTCAAAGAATTAAGCACCAAGAAACGAAAGTTTGAGCCTAACGAAAAGGTGCTGGTTTTGGAAGTAGCAAGGGCAATTTTGCAGTAGTATTTACCCCCCAAATTGAAAGACTCAGGACATTTTATCGTGAAAGTATCCATGGGTAATGGTGATGAAGTTAAAGGTATACTTGATCTTAGAGCAAGCATAAACCTTATGCCTCACTCTACTTATGAGAAGTTAGATCTAGGGCAGTTAAGACCTACAAACGCATATTTGCAATTAACTAATAGGTTATTTGATTATCTAAAAGGAATAATGGAAGATATGTTAGAGAAAATTAGAGGATTGATTGTTCCTGTAAACTTTGTTGTCCTACACATGGGGGAGGTTAAAGAACAAGGGAAGGAGCACCCTATACTCTTAGGGAGGCTTTTTATGACCACTACTAATACCTTGATTGATGTGAAGAACGAAAAATTGAGCATGAATATTTTGGGAGAAATAGTAGATTTTTCAATCTTTAATGTTGAACCCATTCCTACTAATACTATTTGTAAGACTGTTCTTTTATTGATCAAGTTAATGCTGTCGATTTTGATTTTGCCTTGCATGAAGAAGAAGAAAAGAAGCTGGACTTGGTTAAAGAGAGTGATAAATACTACCAATTGCTAGTCAATGCAGCTAAGGGAGAGGCTGGGAAATTCTACGAGAAAAATCCCAATGAAGAGAAGAAAACAGTGGACTCAATCACTTTGAGCGATCCACCTTGAACATAACAGTTGAGGTCTAGCTAAAAGACATTAAAGAAGCACTAAATGGGAGGCAACCCTTGTAATTTCTTTTTTTCAATTATTTGTTTATTATTTCTTTTTAGTGAAACTCAACCTAATCTGTTTGCTTTGTGTGCACAGACCTACTTTTCAATCTTTTCGTTTTGTCTTCCTCGCAGCTGTTCTCCACTCCTTGAAGTAATATTCCACGCTTCATACCGCATCGACAAGGCCACCGCCCACACTTTCGTATCGCACTTGTATCCTTGTTCTTTTATTATTTTTTAATGCATGTTAGTTTAATGTCTTTGAGTTTAAATGCTTGTCCTTATTTATGTTATTTTATGTCTTAGTTCCCTCTTTTACTTTTTGTATCACATTAGGAACGATGTGATGTTTAAGTGTGGGGGAGTATTAGTTAAAAAAATATTTATTATTTGTGTGTTGTATGTTTGTTTTTCTATTTAATAGTTAGAGATGTATGGTCATGACATAAACTTGATCGGAATTAGAAATGCATAATATGAGTGAATGAGTATAGTTGCATGCTTAGCCTAATTGACTTGGATTTTGGTTAAAAGGACATTAGCTTATTGTGATAGATGAATGAAACTTTTCATTTGGTAAGAATTTGAGCCTTTTCGAATTATTAAACATCAAATTCAAGTATTCTTTGTTGAGAGTGTTCTTTCATGATTGAGAAACTCTAGAACTTGCTTGCAAATACTAATTGAGATCACATAATCTTATACAAACATTGAAATGATGAAGGCGACTAGGATTTACCCTTTTTGCTTAAAAGTCACCATGATGTTACGTTTAGTGAACCCCCTTTTAAGCTTAACATCAAATCTATTCTTTCTTTAAACCCAAAATATGAGCCTTGACCTTACTTATTTATCCTTTTCGTTGTACCTATCATAAGGTAAGTTGAGCATTTGAATGTGTATGATTGGGTTTAGGGAATAATTATTTGAATAAGTGTGGGGGAATCATAAGATATAGTTAGATATTGCATTAGGAATGAGTATGGTTGTAGTAATTATCTCTCATCTAGATTTTTTTCTTCTTTTGATTTCCTTGTTTTAAACAAATAAAAAAGAGAAAGAAAAAAAGAGAATAAGAGAATAAGAAAAGAAAAGGAAGGAAGAAAGAGAAGATTAAAAAATGAAAGGAATAAGGAGAGACATGAAAAGGGGAGTGTTAATCTTGTTAACTTGAAAGGAAAGAATTGAGTGTTTTGTGGTTTTAAACTACAATATTCCTTTTTCCAACCCTTAACCCGACCCCATTACAATCGAAATAAAGACCTTCAAATTGATATTTGTGTTTGATGTGAGTGGTGTGTTAAGTCAAAATGACTTTACATATATATGATTTTGATGAATAACGAAGAAGTAAAAAAGCAGACGCAGAATGAAA
>JANSVB020000004.1:631547-648492 GCA_025504935.2 Erythroxylum haughtii
ATATTTTCATTTATGTTTCATATGGTTTAAAATTATATAATAATTAATATATTGTGTTTTGCATATTGTTTAATATATTTTAAATATTATTTATATGTATAAATAATTTTATTACAAAATAAAACATAGTTAAAATTAAAAATATTTTTTATTTTTATATTGTCAAACAAATGAACAATCTATTATATGAAACTCTTTCAAAAAAAGCTTTGTTTTAAATAATAATTAAATAATCAACTGACTTTTTAAAAAAAATCTTCCCAGAAAAGATCTAAAAAATAAACTCTACTAATATAAGCTCCACCAAACATAGTATTATTTCGTTCCTATCACAGTTTCTTTTGTGGGAACTCAACAATTCTTGATTCATTCTAAATTTGTGTCATTAAGCAAGAGTAAGGATAGCGATGCACCGGCTCCACCCTAGGCCCTAGCTCGACCGACAATTACACATAATGACGTCATTTTTTTATAATTGTAAAAATCATGGTTAAGACGAGATTTGAGGCATAAGTTTGGTCCGAGTCTAACTTTCATCATTAAATAAGGAAAACCAAATACTGTAAAAAAAAAAAAAAACAAAAGAAGCAGTTATGTGGCAATGACTTTTTTTTTTTTTTTTGGTCAAAGTGAAAACTTACCTATAGCAATAACTGAGAGACACTGATTTTACGTACAGCCAAAACCCCACCTCACTTGTTTTAATTTATTTGTATGGATTTAACAAATGAGACCACCTACGGCTACGATGCTTGTATGGACCAAACAGCCTAAAGTCCTGTCCCTGTGTAATCTTCGTAGTTTCATGCTCCTAACTTAAGGCTCTCTTTTTTAGAGGTCTTGAGTTCGAGTCACACCAACTGAAAAAAAATAGGCATCATTCTTATTGATAATTTTCTAGCCCCTTGGGTACAACTCCTTGATCGGATCAATTATGGACGTCTCGCTTCCAGCGACAGTGTGGGAGTTGGAGCTATTTAGGAACCTGGGGCTGATAGGAACCTGATGCTGAGCAGGGGAGGCCAACGATCAATCATCAGCTGAACAATCAAGTATGTTAAGACTCCTTATGCGCAGACGTGTACAGGCGACGTAGGAACCTGAGAGATCTTAGGGTTTCCAAGTTTACCCCCTCTAGAGCTCTTGGGATGGGGTCTTAGGAGATTAAGATTAGTCCAGCTAAACTGAGATACCTAATATAATAAAAAAAAAAGAAAGGAACTTACACGAATTTGACATGTCGTTTCACATGATTTTCTAGGAAAAGAATTACTCAAATCTCTGGGGCTACATAATTCTTTTTTTTTTTTTGGGTACGAATTTATATGCCAGAGACTGCTTGCCCGTGAATAGCCAGCCTGCACAAAATAAGCAAATGAATAAACCCCATATAAAAGTTTAATTTGTTGCAATATAATTTAAATTATAATATATTTTTTTTAAATCATTTTGTACCTTCCTATCAAACCACGGGTTGGTTGAAACTATCATATGACTTGGTCTGAAGTTAGACTAAATTGGGCCACATTTACTATCCTTAGCAGCAATGAAGTTTATCGACAAGTTTTAGAAAATAAAAAATTAGTCCCTATACTAATTATTCTTTTTCAAATCAATCATCAGTTAACGGAAGTTTAATTTTTTTAAAATTTTCATTTATTAATGTTTGTTTTTAATATTTTGAAATCGTAAAAATTAAATTTATATTTATATTTTTGGACCCTCCATAAATTTGATATCAAAAGTTTAATTTATTATAATATAATTTAAATTCTAATATTTTATAATAAAAACAAAAATATGTCATTTTATACCTTCTCATCAGACTACGAGTTGGCTGAGACTATCTTATGACTCGGTCAACTCAGGGCGAAGTCGGACCAAATCAGGCCACATTTACCATCCTTAATAGTGATGGCGTTTATCAATAGGCTTTAGAAAATAAAACAAATTAGTCAGTATACTAATTCTTCCTTCTTAATTCAATCATCAGTCAATTAAATGAAAGCTTAATCTTGTTAAATTTTTATTTATTAAGGGTCTATTTTAAATATTTTAAAAACGTGAAATTTATATTTATATTTGTATTTTTGAACCGTGTATGAATTCGACATCAAAAGAGGGTTGTGGGTGTCAAATTGATCATATGTGGCTTACGTAGTTGGCATTTTGTTAGAAATCTATACGGCCGATAGAATCGTGTAATCAAATTAGATAGTTTAGGATAATTTGACTTAAGGCCAAGCCTTGAATTATACTGATAATAGTCTTTTTTTTCTCATCATTGTTTAGTTGATTTTGAAATCCTGTATGTTAGTTGAAAAAAAAAAGATTGCGAACAAATCCCTAAATTCGAAACTATCCGTTATTTAATAAAGTCTTAAAATTTCTATTAATAAAATAGGACCGTGTAGTTTTAATTATAGTTTTTTATTGTTAAATTATTTAAAAATTATTTTAGTGTTAATATTAATATTAATATAATTTTATTATTGATATAAATTAAAATAACTAAAAGTTAGGAATAATTAAAATTTATAAATTATTGAGTAAATAATTTTATTTAATATCTTTAAAATATTTGTTAATGAATTGATTATATTTTATCAATAATAAAAAATATGATGACAAGTATAAAATTTTATTTATAAATTACTATTTACTTATCAATATATTTTAAAAATCAAATATAAAATTTTATTTGTAAATTACTATTTATTTGTCAATATATTTAAAAAATCAATGCTATTATTTATAATAAAATATCTTATATGTAAAAATTTTGTTCTAAAATATAACTATTCCGGAAACAGCCTCTCTATTATGTAGGGATAAGGCTGCGTACTATCAGACCTCCCCAAACCCTGCTTCACTGCGGAATTTCAGACTGGGTGATGATGAGATACGTATTTTAAGATATTTATTAAATAATTAAATATTATAAAATTGTTTTTAAATAATGTTTAATTTTAATTTAGTTATAAAATAAAATAAGAAATTTAATATAATTGTTTATTAAAATATATTTAATTAATAACAAAAGGCATATTATGACAAAACTGAAAAAATAAAACTAAAACCATCATTTACACTTACGCAAAATTGTGAAGATAGGGACAATAGAAATCAAACTTTCAACAAAACAAAAACCACTAGACCTATTCAAACTCCTCATTTTAGTGAAAGTTTTACTGTTGTTGTTGTAAAGCACAAAAACATAAAGCATTGCCATACATCCGTACACTTATTATGGTGAATGCAACTAAAGTATAGGCTTAAAATTGGTCCAAATTTACTTTAAAATTTTATACTCGAGTTTAGATTGTCTAATTATTTTTCTTTTTATTAATTTTATTTTTTAAAAAATAATAATTTTTAGATTAATTTAAATCGGAACAACTCAAATATGAGTTTGGTAGTAAGCTCGCAAAATTTAAAAGAAAATCTTAACTCAAAAATCAATACACTCTATTTGAATTTACATCAAATATTTTGTTCTAATTATTCTGTTCCATCTTTATTTTATTAAATCTCATTTATATATTTATATGGACTTCACATAAATATGTGAATAAAAATTAATAGAACATGATCGAAATACCATAACCGGAACAAGATATCTGATCTCTTACCTCCCAAAATCTCATTCTTAGTGATAATTTGACTTAAGACCGCCTTGAATTATACTGATAATAGTCTTTTTTTTCTCAACTTTGTTTAGTTGATTTTGAAATCAAATATGTTACGCGAAAAAAAAACAGATTTCTAACAAATCCCTAAAATCGAAACTACTCTTTATTTAATAAAGGCCTAACACTTCTATTAATAAAATAAGACCGTGTAGTTTTAATTATGGTTTTTTATTGTTAAATTATTAAAAAATTATTTTAGCGTTAGTATTAATATTAATATAATTTTATTATTGATATTAATCAAAAATAACTAAAAGTTAGGAATAATTAAATTTTATAAATTATTAAGTAAATAATTTTATTTAATCTCCTTAAAATATTTGTTAATAAATTGATTACAGTTTATCAATAATAAAAATATGATGACAAATATAAAATTTTATTTGTAAATTATTATTTATTTATCAATATATTTTTAAAATAAAATATAAAATTTTATTTGTAAATTACTATTTATTTATCAATGTTATTATTTATAATAAAATATCTTATATGTAAAAATTTTATTCCAAAAAACTATTTTTAGACATTTTAGATGTGTTTTTAAGATATTTATTAAATAATTAAATATTATAAATTGTTTTTTTCAAAATAATGTTTAATTTAAGTTTAGTTATAAAATAAAATAAGAATTGTAATATAATTGTTTATTATAAATAATTAATAAATATATGTTTAATTAGTAACAAAAGGCATATTATGACAAAACTGAAAAAATAAAACTAAAACCATCATTTACACTTTTGCAAAATTGTGAAAATAGGGACAGTAGAAATCAAAATTTCAACTAAACAAAAATTTAAATTGAATTTAAAAACAAAAGCATAATCATCCCTACTAGTTAAAGGTAAGGAATAAGGCTACGTACTATTAAACCTATTCAAACACCTGTTATTATGCTCCAACCTTATTTCATTAAATCTCATTTATATATTTATATGAGTTTCACGTAAATATGTGGATAAAATTTAATAGAACGTGATAAAAATACCATAACCATAATAGGATATCTGATTTCTTAGCTCCCAAAATCTCTTTTATTTTTTTATTAAAAAGAAACAAAATAAACAGGTTACAGAACAAGTATGGGGAAACCGATCCCCAACATATCCTCTAATAGGATACGTTGGCACCTTATAGGTGTAGTATCCAAATACGTGACACCAATGACATAATTTTCTGCCTGGGTGGCAAGCCAATCAACATATCTGTTGCTTTCTTGATATACGTGTCGATGAACAACATATCAGTTCTGGGTGAACAGTTCGTAGGTATCCGTTATTATTGGGTTGAGTGTCTGGGATCAAGTGTCCGAGGAAGAGATGATCTTGTGCATCCGAGCGAATCCACTTCCAGTTCTATCTGACGAAAGCTCAGGTTTCAGGCGAGCGAGAGTCCTGTAAAAACATTCCAAAGTTCTGCTGACAGCGCAGCACACCATCCTAGATTATGTGTGAAGCCTCAAAGTCAGTGACGTCGTTATCTCGTATGAGACCACCTGCTGTAGCTGAGAACTGGACGCGATTGTATGCACTGGAGTGCAATAAAGACAATATATTAAAAAATAAAAAGGCCATACGAGATCATTAGATTTAGTTAAGCCAAAGCTTTCCAGTGGGTTGGAACTCTTGAAAAGCTTCACATATTTGCCATGACAGTGACGACTAGGAGAGGACGAGGTTTTTAGGGACCACATTTTAGGTTCAGCCTTTGGTAAGACTAAGACTAAGCATAAGAAAACATCTCTCCCTTTCTCTCTCGTCCACAATTGTTATTTGGCAATATCTTACTCATAAATTAATTGATTATGACATGGGCCACAATTTTCAGACTTTTTAAGCAACCAATAATCAAATCCCGGTCTACGGTAGTTGTGGCTCTCCGATCATCGGAAAAGCCTTCAGAAATTTAAGATTTAAATCATTTAATTAATATTAAATTATTATAAAATAAATAAAATTAAAAATTTTAAAATATTATTAAAAGAGATTATTCTTACTCATCGAAAAATTTGAAATTTAATTAAACAAATATATTATTATATAAAAATTAATTGATTTATTTTAGTTTATAAAAATCTATTAATTAATAAAATTTGATTGATTAATTAAGAAATTGATCGATTTGTGACAGAAATAATTATTAAAATAAACAGAACCGAAAAGTTCAATTGTTCAAAATTCTTACAATTAAATCGGTTTGAAATTTTTAAATATTAAAAATCTTTACCTATAAATAACCATTCTTTTTTTCCTTTTCGCAACAGGAAAAATAACTTTTACATCATGAAAATAGTAAATTTGAATAAATTAATTTTAAAGTTTAAAATTTTAACAATTGTCTTAAAATTGGTATATAGTAAAAGACCAAAAAAATTGAAGAATTGAAAAGGGACGTATCAATATAAACAGTTAATTTATAAAAATCAGCTAATTAATTAATAAAGTAATCAATTTTTAACATTAAAAATTATTAAAATACGCTGGATTGAAAATTTAGTTATTTTAAAATTTTTATAAATGAACTAACTGAAGTGAGTTAACTCTTGAATCTAACTTAACCAAAATCCAAGAATTGCCTTCTCAAAATTTCAATATATGCCCCACGAATAATTCAATAGGTTATCAGAAAAGAAGTTGAGTATAAGATTTCAGGTTCGAGTCTCGTCAGTGACAATGTAGGAGTTCATCCAATGTGATGATTTATTGTGCACACCAAACACTGGGCTGCTTTTTTAAGAAATTAAGCGAGATCAAATCATGATTTACCTCATCACTATTCTATCAGGCCGGGATACAAGGGGCAGGCGATTCTACCTTTTTTAGCGTAAGAATTTCAATATCTTGTATACAAAGTTGGCAAAGACAGTAAGTTAGTAGGAAGGAAGAGAATCTATCTCCTGCAATATCTAATATTGCCAATTCCAGATTCGTGGTCTGTGTCTCATTCTTCCATTGGTTGAGTTCCTCACAAGTTACGTACGATGTTATAACATAACTTGCCATTTAGTGCTAAATGGTTAAGACTTTTGGTGTTACGTGATTTGGACCCATGTCTGCTCTTTCCCACATCACAAGTGATCTCACGCTACCTAAATTTATCCAAAGTTCAAAGTTCAAAGTTGAATTTTTTGTATTATTATTATCATATAAACTCTACTCTTTTGTAATTAAAAAAATTAAAATTATTGTTATGATTTTTAATTTTCTAAAAAATAATTCTTTTATTTTTTTGGTTTTAAAAAAAGAGAAATATATGTAACATGAACGCGTAGACTACTCAAATGCTGCGGCTTGTATAATATTTTGACTCAACTCTTAAAATGAAATTGAACTAATTAAACTTAACCCAAAATAATATTTTATTATAATTATAATTTAAGTAAATTTTCATTAGTTCTAGTCAAATTTGCTATTATATTAATAACATTAGATTAATCATCTTACAATAGTCATATTGTGTATATTTTATCATTATTTTATTTAAAATATCATTATTATTATTATTAATACTCAGTTGAAGTCCTGCTAAAGTGCAGAGTTTGAAGAGGTATAATAGTACGCAGCTTTATCTTTACGGACTATTCCTTACTATTTTTATTTAAAATATGACGGTGAAAAATGTATGTTTTGTTGCTAACTTTATAAAGACAAAAGTCGCTCACTCCATCTATTCTTTCCCTTTTGCCTTTATCTTTCTGTGGTGGGTTTTCCATTATTCCCTTGGTCAGTAAGAAAACTCATTAACCAAACTGGCTCTCTACATCTTCCCACCTTTTTCTTTTTTGGGTGCTTTGGTAATAAAATTTGATTTACTTTTTTGATTACCCACTAAACATTCCAATTTGACCTCCCAACACTTCATTATCATATTTTAATTAATCCCTCAAATCCAATGTTTTCAAATTTGACCGAAAGTTAAATCGATAAGAAAAGAGATTTAAGGTTTAAAAGGTTCAACCGATTTGATCAAAAAAAGGTTAAATATTGATTAAAATTAAAAAAAGATTGAAAAAGATTGTCTTTATTTATTAAAAAATTTAAAATTTAATTAAAAATAAACTATTAAATAAAAATTAATTGGTTTATTTTAGTTTATAAAAATTGGTTAATTAATTAATAAACTGATTGAATTTTAACAACAAAAATTGCTAAACTAGATTAAACAAAAAAATTGAAAATTGAATCGAAAAGTTAGCTAATTTAAAGCTTTTACTGTTAAATTGATCGAACCAGTTTGTTTTTAATAAGTCTTATTGTTAAAATCTGATTAATTTATATTGTTCGATTTATTTTAATAAGTCTATTGTTAAAAAATTGAGAATTAAATTGGTCAAAATTTATAAATTAATAAATTCTTATAAACTAAAATAAAATTTTATTTAAACTTTAAAATTTTCGGTGGATAAGGTCAATTATATTTTAAATTATTTAATTTTATGTAATCTTTAACCTATTTTATAACAGTTTAATATTGATTAAACTTTTTAAACTTTTAATTTTGTTGGTTTAACCTCCGACCTGATTTTTAAAATATTGTATTTTACATATCAAAATTTCATGTTACGAAAAAAATTTCCAGCTTGCATTACTTGGAAAGATTCCAACCTACCCATATCAAACTAAAACTTACAATGCAAATGATTAATTTAAAGTATAATTATTGTTTATTACAAGTCAGAGACTAAGGTTGTCTTTTTGTAAAGTTTGTTGTGCTTGTTGGCAAGCGATGCAGGCGTTGTCCAATAAAACTATATAATAAAATAAAAATGTCCTAAAGAACTTAGCCAAGCTTAAATTATTTAATAAATGTGTATAATTGGCTTGTATTAAATTATAAAAACTCAAATGGTTTGAAGCCATAAAAATATTGAATCGTATATTTTTTTGATTTAATTTACTTTAATAATTTTTTTGTTAAAGATCAATCAATTTATTAATTAATCGAACAATTTTCATAAATTAGTAAGTTTTTATAAACTAAAATTAATTGATTAATTTTTATTTAATAATTTTTAAATTAAACTTTAATTTTTTTAATAAATAAAAAATTATATTAATGATATTTTAAATTCTTTAATTTTATTTAAACAATGGTTTAATTTCTATTGGACTTTTAAAATATTACTTGTATTTTTTTATTTAATTTTAATTTACATGTGCACCAAAAGCAAGGAAGGTGGAGAGAATCTTGAAAATGCCCATTTCTAATAAAATCCTCAAAAGCCCAGAAACTAATTAGAATCCAAATGAAATGAGAGTATTAATGATATGTAATGGGCATAAAAAGATTGGAGAGAGAAAGGAAATGTAGAGAGAGAAAGGAAATGTAGAGAGAAAGCAGAGAATAAAAGGAGACCGGATGTTGACAAATTTCGTGTCACTGTTGTTCTTAGAAGGTCGTTTGTTCGTGTAAAGATTTTCTTATCTGGGATCTCTCTCTCACACACTTCTTCTCTCTATAGCATAAATAAAGATACTATCTTTCTTTCTCTCTCTATTATAAAGTTAAGTTCTTTCCTTTGTTTTCCATTTTTGTTGTTGTTGTGGTGGTGGTGTGAGAGGTGGGAGAGTGGCCCAATAGATCAAAATCCCGTCTTTTTTTAATTTGGAGACGATCTGAGCTCTTTTAATGGAGTTGGAATAACACCCACTTTGTTGTTTGATGCGGTGGTGGTGTGTTTTGAGCTTATTTTGTCTGTGTTTTAGTGTTAGTGGCAGTCTTCCACAGCTTTTTGAATTTTCTCCTGGATCTGAAACTAGCGGTCAAATGATTGAATTCGTAGGTAATTCTTGAGGGGAAGGAGATAAGAGGATGTGGGTCTAAGGTAATTATTTATTTTCACTTCCTTGTTAATCTGATTTTTGGTGTTTCCTTATTTAGCGATTTATTAATTGGGTGGGTCTTACTGTATTTTCTAACTTATT
This sequence comes from Erythroxylum haughtii, assembly GCA_025504935.2. Classification (NCBI taxonomy): domain Eukaryota; kingdom Viridiplantae; phylum Streptophyta; class Magnoliopsida; order Malpighiales; family Erythroxylaceae; genus Erythroxylum; species Erythroxylum haughtii. Next base: position 641,167 of record JANSVB020000004.1, read on the forward strand.
AAATTCTCAGCTTGTTCTTTTGAGTTCCAATCTTATAAACAGTTTATAGCTTTGTGTGATCAAGTTATAACAATGGTATCAAGTTATACTTTCAGTGTGGTTTTCTTTTTTGGTTAGTAATTGCATACATAGTGCTTCGCTAGAGTTTTTACTCTTTCCATTTTAATTGACAAGATTTTGTATTCGGATTTGTGTTTCTATAATTGAATGATTCTTATCATACATAATTTGACATGTATATGTGTTAAGAGTCTGTTGGGTAAATTCTGCTAAATTTCTGGATTTATCTCGTTAGATGGTAAGCTCAAGGGATCTGTTCTATTAATTTTTTCGATTTACATGAACTTGCTTTTTCATAGGATGATTGATGGAGATTATGCTTGAATTTTGCTACTTTATCACCGAGAACCTTTAAATTTTCATTTGATTATTGCTTATTCGCAACTGTCTATCTGAAATTTCATGGAAATGTAGTATCTATAATTTACTTGAGCTTTTAAGAGATTATGATGATAATTGATGTTGTCTTCTTTCTAAAAGTTGTCTCAAATTTTTGTAGTTGCTTTAAATTGCATTAACTGAGAATATTATAACTACAGGAAAGCGGCAGAATCTCTTAGGTTTCTACCTAAATGTTGCATTCAATTTAGCTTGGAGTGAATTACTTAACAGCGGCAGCTGAAGTCATGGAACTGCAATTAGAATGCCACTATTTCTGATTCTTAGTAGTAAATGATTTAGCGTGTGGTAAGTGAACCTTTAAGAATGTCTTCTAGTGAAGTATTTTGAATTTGACTTCTAAATTTGGAAATGCAATCTAGTGAAGAAGATACGGATATTGTCTCTTTTGGTAAGAACGAAAGAGCATTACTTTTGGAGGATCATGGAACGCTTAAGCTGATGTACTTCTAAATTATTAATTGTTAGGTTAGAAGCTGATTGGAGTTGAATATTGAGCATTTGTCAAGCTTGGAAATGTAGAGGGTGTCAAAGTCAAATATCGGTTTGTGACATGAATAAATTGCCATTTCTATTCTGGCTTCTTGTTGGTGTGTATTGATGAGTTTCCTGTGTGAGTTTTATGCCCCTGAAATAAATTTATCAATCAATTCCAGTTGTTTATTTTCTTAACTCATTGTATCATAAAGTTTATACAAGTATCGTAGCAGTTGATCTATGCCATGTCCAGGTGTACTGGTTGGACTTCTTTCCATCATGAGATATGTACTTATAGGATCAAATGAAATCTGGAAGCTAGACTAGTGTACTTCAAGTGAATCAAGCTTGCAATTCCATGTACTGCATGTGTTCTTTTCGTTTAGGTGTCGGGGGTCAAGGAACACATATTGATTACTAATGACTCAGAGCTTATGAAACTATTCCTTTTTTTTCCGTGATATGAAAAATCTGTAGATAAAAGAATATTTAGTGTTTTTAGCTAGTATCAAATTGCATTCTTGGGAAAAAAAATTTAATGTAATAATTTGGATTCACAGTTGGTCTCATCTACATTGTTTGATGGACTGCAGGAATGGGAACAAAAGTGCATTGTGAAAGTTACTTTCAAGAACATTTCTCAATGAAGGATCTCACTGAGGATTCTAGCAGTTGTAGCTGGCCCCTGCACAATGGAGATAAAATTTTAGGCAATGGGCAATATTACAATGGCTTCTTGCCCAGGGCTGTTGCAGATGCATATCCAGGATATGATAAGGATCTGCTGAAACGAACAATGCTTGAGCATGAGGCAACATTCAAGCACCAGGTATTGATGATTAGCATGTCCTGAAGTGATCTAATGCTTGTTGGTCAATCAGACCCCTAGTTTAAGATTCAATTCGTGTGCTACACCTATAAATCTAGATATTTACATATTGTCTCATCTTTTTGGGTCTAGCTGTATGAACTGCACCGTCTTTACAAAATACAGAAGGACTTGATGAATGAAGCTGAAAGGAAAGAACAAAACAGGGATCTCATTCGTTTTGAAGGCTCGTTGTCAAGCCCCTTGGTTTCTCAAATTACATGTGAAGATGCTAGGAAATTACATATATCATCTAGCTTCCCCTTGGGAAATTCTGCCTGTGCTAGACCATCTGCTTCAGGCATTGATGACATTCATTCCCCTTTGAGCTCTATGAAAGGAAGCAGTTTCCAAGCTAGTCCCTTGCCATCTCAAAATGGAGGTACTTCAAAGGATGTGGAGATCATACAGACCAAGATCATAGAGACCAGACCTACAAAGGTCAGGAGAAAGATGATCGACCTTCAACTTCCAGCTGATGAGTACATTGATACGGAAGAAGAACAATTGAGGGATGATGATTTATCTGGCATTTCAAGTTATCTGACCAATAAGAATCATAAAATAGCATCTGAGGGTGGTACAAGTTTGTTTCGTGGTGATTATCGGAAGAATGACTGCCAGCCAGATGTATTGCAATCAAAATCATATCTAAGGCATAAAAGTAATGTGGCCGACTTAAATGAACCTGTTGAGGTTGAGGAGGTACATGCCTCTGCGTGTGCTGATATTCTAGGTTGTACAACTTCTCATGGGAAGCTTCAAAGGCATGAGGTGGCTACAAATCCACAGTCAAAACCTCTAGGTTTTTCCAAGGATATCCAACAGAAGATGCATCTTGGTTGTGAAATTGGGACTCTCAATAGTCCATCATCTCATAATGACCCAAATTCAAAATTTTGGTTTTCCCACATGCTTGTTGCAGGTAAGGGGTTTCTTTGATGCTGTAATTACTATGAATTTTGGTTTTGATTTGGGCATCAAACGCCAAGCACAGATAATTTATGAAGCCTTGTGAGTTATGTTTCTTGTAATCTTAAATGTGGGTAATTGATAACAGTAGGAAAATGAATTAAGTAAATATATTTAAATCTTTGAGATTTGAGGAAATTTTATGCTATAATTCAAATTAGAAATGTATAGTTGCCAACGAAGTAATCAGTGACTGCTACACTTTCAGATGGGTACTTATTAATTTTTCTTTATTGGTACTCCAAATTGCTCAACTTCAATTCTTACTTTACAAGGTTCTTTTCCTATACATTTCATCATTTTGACGTAATTTTTTGCAATTCTTCCTTCTATATCTGATGAACATTTGTTTCAATCTTTTTTTTTTTGCAGGAAGCGACAAAAACAGCCTGAAGTCTGTTTCTCAAAGTCTTAAACACGAGAAGTTGGGTTCACCTTCCCACCCAGTTCAGTTTCTGTTAAATAATAATCAGGAGCAGGCAAAGCTCTACCAAACCTATGAAAGCAAGATAGATAAGTTGAGAGGGAGACTGGTTAATGGTTCAGAACACTCTGAAAGAAATCATGAAATGTCAAATAGTAACCGTCCTGAATCATTCATTACTTCCCATTTACACAGTGCATACAATACTGCTTCAATCAATTTGGAAAAGCCTTGGTCTCACTCTATTTCCCCTTGGGATAGGCCTAGCAGGAGTCTAATCCAGGCTCAAACACGCACACACTTGAACTCTTCTGCAACCCTGAGTAGTTCTCAGTCTTCATCTCAGAGTCAAGGGATTTTTGGAGAGCGTTGGAATTACAGCAGTAATGCTGCATGCAACCCAAGCTTTCAAAATGAAATGCCTAAGAAAAATGGATTTTACCAAGGTTCTTCATCAGGGTCCAACGAGCCTTCTGTTTGCCTTCCTTCTGGCAAGTATGACTATTTGAACTGCCATGCCGAAAACAATTTAGCCCCTGAAAAGTTTGTCAACCAAGGTTCAACGAAGTTTCATGATGGTTCAAGTTTCACGGTTGTGAAGCCTGTTAAAGATGTGAACTTGAATGCCGTTCCTTTGAACAGTTCTTCCAACAATCCTAATCCCCGCCACAGTCATGAACTAATAGACATAGAAAGAATTCCTGATGACAGTCCTGGGACTTTGCCTTGGTTATGGGCTAAGCCTACTCGTCTGAATGAGGTTACTGATGCAAGGTTCGATTTAAATACGTGTGGAATCAGTTCCTTGCAATCTTCAGTGGATCAGTTGTCAGATGCAGATGAAACTAGAAAGGGCCAGAATCATATTACGCTTCAGAACTTGAAATCTCATTCTGGCTCTAACATTGATGAGGCCCTTAGGAATGAAATTAGCGAGTCCCCAAGTTGCAAGAAACTTCTTGGGTTTCCAATTTTTGGAAAATCAGATAATTGCAAGAATGAGTCATCTTCTTTTACCTCTCCTTCTGTCTCTCTTCGCAAGCCATCAGAAGGGGAAGCAGAAAATAAGAGGCAACTTAGGATTCTTGATATTAACTTGCCTTGTGATCCAGCTGTTCATGAACTAGGTCAACAAATTGCACCAAAAGGCTTGCTTACTGAAAGGGAATCAGATGCTAAGGTTGTCAATTTTAGATGTGAGATCGATTTGAACTCTTGTATGAATGAGGATGAAGCTTCTTTGGTACCTTCTGTTCCAGGTTCCAATACAAAGATTATTTCGGGCATAGATTTGGAGGCTCCTGTAATTCTGAATACTGACGAGGTTGCCATTTTTGAAGAAGAACATTTAGAGAAGTTGCAAGGAGAATCATTGCATTTAAAACAGTACAAAGTTGAAAGCCTACAGGATGAACTTGTAAGAGTGGCTGTTGAAGCAATAGTTGCGATCTCTTTTTCTGTTCAGTGGAAAGATTTTGATGGTGCAACTGGAAATCCATCAGAAGCTTCAGGGAAAGACCCTCTTCAATGGTTCGCAGATATTGCTTCCTCTTGTGGAGATGATATAGAGAGCAAGACTGATGCCACCTTGAAGGCCAAAGATGGTGGAGATAATGAGAGATGTCCAGAGGCAATTGACAGTTTTGAGTCCATGATATTGAATCTGATAGAAACTAAGAAAGAAGACTATATGCCAAGACCTCTGGTTCCGGAAAACCTGAATCTGGAAGAAACAGGTATCACTCCCTTACCAACCCGAACTCGAAAGGGACAAGCAAGAAGAGGAAGGCAGCGAAGAGACTTCCAAAGGGACATTCTTCCTGGCCTCACTTCTCTATCACGGCACGAGGTTACGGAAGATCTTCAGACATTTGGAGGGCTAATGAGAGCAACAGGTCATCAATGGCACTCAGGGTTACTGAGAAGGAACTCTGCTAGAGGTGGAGGTGCAAGGGGGAGGAGGCGCTTAATGACTTGCCCCACCCCTGCTGTTACAGCAGTCCAGCCTTGCACTCCTCTTATACAGCAACTTAATAACATTGAAGTGGGACTGGAGGATAGACGCCTAACAGGGTGGGGGAAGACAACCAGACGCCCCCGCCGACAAAGATGCCCTGCAGGTAATCCCCCTGTGGTCACTTTAACTTAATAACGAGGAGAGGCTTTGACTGATCAATCATTCAACTGAGATTTCTATAGATGGAAGCAGGCGTTTGTTTCCATGGCTTTAGGCATTGAGGTGGTCGTGAGCTGTCAGGAACACCCTGGATGTTTCTTGGCCCACAATCCGGGTCCCTGCTATTATTAGTCTTTGGATCATTACAAACTTCGTATTATCGCTATATAATCCTGGCTTGATTTCTTCTGGGATATATTCCAAGCAAAATTCCTTGAGCCATGTATGCAATGTCCAACTTCTACCATAGGAGTGAATTGTTGTGATCCTGGATACTTTCTCTTTTTTATGGTGTAAGTTGCTTGAGTTGACTTGAAGAGACAGGTCACCAAAAACATGAGAGGCTTTTGCATCTCGTAATGAATGTAGTTACTAAGAATGCACGATTTGGTCCAGTCATTCTTATTGATGGCAAAAGATGCATTCATGTCCTGTGCAATAGAAATTTTTTATGCCACTGGCCATGTCCATGATCGGAGTTGTACATTGTGTATCGTTTGCCTGGTTAGCTTAGGAATTACGAAGAGTTAACAAGATGAGCAATGCTTCTTTGTGTAGAAAGACTGATGTTGAAAGCTTCTTTGTGTAGAAAGACTGATGTTGAAAGCTTCTTTGTTTGCTTGTCCCATTTAATTCTGCAACAATGTCATTCTACGTCCTCCACTCCGCCCAAATGTGTTGTTTTGACTGTTGTTATATTCCATCTTAAACCCTAAAACTCCATAACAAGCAGGCAAACAAACAAACAAAACATGTTTCTTAATTCATATTCATGGGAAGAAAAAGGGATACACGAGCAGTAGAGAGAGCGTGAGAGAGGCAGACTAGAAGATCTATCCTTTGTACGGCAGGTGTCGGTGTCAGGGATTGAGAAACAGAGTGGGGTCCACAAACCAGTCCAATGTCTCTTTTGCTTCCAATCAGTTGTACTCTTTCCTCCAATCAGCATCTTGACTTGGACTAGGTCCTTTTCCTTCACCATTGGCCTACGCTCTTTTTGTGGTGAGCGTCAGCTCCTGGATTTCTCCTATTACTATTCTTCTAAAGGTGGGTGTGTACGTGTTCGCGATCACAATTGTTTGGACCATTGTGGGTGTGCCTCCCATCTATATCAGTGTTTTGAAACTCAGATCGAATCGATCAGTTTGATCGGTTTGACTGATAATTGATTAGCTATCTGATTTGGGTGACTCCTAAAAATTAGTTTCTAATTGGATTAGTGTGAATCGGTGAAAACCGATCAATTGACCGGTTAAACTGAAAATGGTCGAATCGATTAGCCATTGGTTCAATGAATTTTTTTATTTTTTATTTTTTGCTTTTTTCTTTCTAAAACACATCACGTTTTATTTATATTTATTTATATTATTTGGTACATTTTTCTATTTTTTTAATATTATTAATATTATATATAATTAAATATAATTATTGCGTAATTATGACATCACATCGATTTGACTGGTGATCAAACCGGTCGAACTGATCAAACCAGTGACCAGTAAGGCTTCCGGTTCGACGTCCGGTCCAGGTTTCAAAACCTTGACCAACACCAATCATCATATCCGGAAAAAACTTGATAAGTTCTAATTAAAATTGGTTGGGTCGGTCGTGCTAGACCCAAGCTCAGGCCCAAACATAGACTGCCCATTCATAAATGGCGGCTGCCCACTTGAAAGGAAAGACCTAAACCTAGCAGGTATTTGTCAAATATAAATTGATTACCTCATCATGAAAAAGGTACGATTTTCAAAAACCCTATTATTCTTTATTCTCTAGCTGCCAAAACTCTCACAAAAAGATTAACTTGAGCGTCGGAGGGGCCTACCGGTAGTCAACCCCCGGCGAACCTTCATTGTTTTGCAGGTGTTTCTGAACCAAAGTCAACCTATCTTATAGATCCAAGCACCAGCGCCCAGCCCCACCAAAATCTGACTGAACCAATTGGCGCCC
>JANSVB020000004.1:666397-678413 GCA_025504935.2 Erythroxylum haughtii
AAAGCTGAAGGTGGGTATGGTGGTTATCTCAAAATGGCTGAAGGGTTCTTGAAGAAGAATTGAGAATTCATCGTTTTGTGTCTAGTTAAATGTTAACGTGTGCTACTTCTGTTTACGTAATGTCATGGGTGAAATTTGCTCTTAGATGGCGTTTTATGTTGTGTATCTAAGTGTTATATATGTAAAAGCTTTGTTGTACTATCTAAGTTTATCATATAATACAAATAAGTCTATGTTTGTTAGGGTTCACGACACCTTTAGCTAATAGATTTTATGTTATGTTAATTTGAACTTAGCCTTATTCGTGCAATTGTGATCTTATAATGCAATCTCATCTTTTACTCTAACGCTGCATTTGATTGCTGTCTTCGGTATTTAGAGATGGTTAATTTTTTGCGCTTAGTTTTGACGTATTATTTATTCACTGGATTGATCTAGTTAATTCTTTGCGCTTAGTTTTGACGTAGTAATTATATTTCAATTCATCCTCTTTTTTTTCGAGGGTTTTATAATTAGACATTGGACCGTTTCATATGATGGGAGTTGCCGTGTATTGGGCACTACTTTGCTATGAGCTATTCATGGAGTTATTATAGAAAATACCTTATCCGAGGATGGTAATGCTGCAACTACATTCTTTGTGTTTAACCTAATTCAAGTTGAAAAATTTTATTCAGTTGTCACTGCTAAATGCTTTTGATCCCAAATCTTTGGGATTGCCTGCAACTTCGTTTATTAGGAAATCTGTGCAGCAGAAAATCCTGAATTTAAAACTTTCTATACTGAAAAGATGATCTTAAACGAAAGTATTCGTGCTTGAATGACGGCTCAAGATCAACCTTATATTTCCTAAGGACATTCTACACCGTAGAAATGCGCGTTAATGAAACTTTAGCTTTAGCCAATTGTGTCCAAGAAATTACTAGTTTCGCTTGGTGGGCTGGAGATGCCTGAGTTATTAATTTATCTGGTAAACTATTGGGAGCTTATGTAACACATGCTAGATTAATCGCATTTTGGGCTGGAGTAATGAACTTATTTGAAGTAACTCACTTTGTACCGAAGAAGCCGATGTATGAACAAGGATTAATTTTACTTCTACACCTGGTTATTCTAGGTTGAGGTAGGTCCTGGGGAGTAATCAAGCTTTAGATTAAGTTTAAATTCAATTATAAGTTCGAATTCATTCGAATTTTTAATCATTGAATAAAATAATATCGTTTTAAGTTAGAATCAGAATTTTAATCACGGACAAAATAATAATAGAAATAATTTAAACTTAAAAAAAAGAAAAATTCATAGTTTCTGGCAAAGGAAATCTATCAAATTGTTTGTACAGTGGCATCAATAATAGATGAAACACTTAAATGAGCCTTTAGCTCTGCTCTTGTCAAGCTCCTTGCATTGGTGCAGAGATGGAGAGTAGGTGAGGAGCACACTGTTCAGATGATTACTATTTTATTAGATCCGAGTGAAGACACACAAGTTGTTGCCAGATCTTTTTCATATTCCAGGAAGGATAAGTTAGTTTCTGCTTTAACAGCAGAAACATGTCCTGGGAAATTTCCCTGTTTGTCTTATTACGTTTGCCTTTTCTTTTACCTTGAGCGCCTCCTTTCTTTCTTTCTCTGCTGCCGTGGCTCTTGCCGCTTGTGCTATCTGAGTTACAGCCTCCATCCGACTGCTAAATTTTTCCAAGGATTTTAACCTCATTCCCTCAATTTCGATCTGCAGAGAAGCAACTGGGCCATTGGTATCTGAAGTTTAGTTTGAATTTTGTTGTGGAATGATAAATGAAGCAAACCTCTGTTCTATCCAGTTTCTGTCTAGCTTTTGTTCTCTTCCTGTTCTCCCATGAAAGTATTTGGGCATTCACCTCCTCATACCTGAGATTGTTTTCATTGGTATAAAAAAAAAAAAGCAGGATATATCTCATTGCATTTAATCAGGAAACTTGCCACGTTTTCATTATCACTTAGAATGAGTTTCTAATATTTTGACAATTTTGATAAAGTTCAATTACCCTCATCAGGATGAACAAGTACCTTTTTTTGACCTTTGCCAACTCCGCTTTTTCCCAAGCATCTGCGTTCAGATCTCCTTTTCCAGGTTTTGTTGGTGTTTGATTTTGAGTTTTAACTGTCGGGCTAATAGGCTTACTTGTGGATGGCAAATCAGGTTTTGGTACAGCATTTTCAGGTTTCTTGGAAGTGGAAGGCATATCTGGTTTTGACACTGATATCTCAGGTCTCCGGGTAGGAACCTCCTTTTTTGGCTCTACCTTTCGAGATTTCAGATCATTCTCGGAAAAAGTCGGAATCCTTTCCGTTGACAAAGCTGGCTTAGAAGTGGAAGTCGGAGTCTTTTTCAGTGATGGAACAGGACCATCAATCTTCACAGTTATGTCTTGCTCTTCGTTATCTGGCGTCTCTTGATTTCTCATAGAACCAGCACCTGATCAAACCATGCAATCAAACATTGTTCCCTCAACTACAACCAGGAGCTCATTTCACAAGGTTTCTTTCTTCACACATGTCTTACCTGAAAGCCGTTTAGATGTCGAAGTTTTTGTTGCTACCTCTTTGCTTTTGACCTGGTCCAAAGAAGCATCAGGGCCCTGGCTTACTTTCTGCGCTGGGATTGCTGACTCGTTTAGTGATGCAATCACGTACGCAGCAGCTGCCACTGCAGTCGCCTGCTCTAACTCATCAAGATCGTAATTACGACTCATTTGTCGAGAAAGCTGCCTGCGGAACCAGTTCTGAGGTCTCTTCTTCTCTGCAAGATCCCAGAAATTAGACTCATCATGTACTTTTCCTTGTGAAAACAATGGTGTCTAAGAGGGTACCTTCTTTAAATGACACAGTCTTCTGAATTGGAATTCTTCTATCCCTGATGCTGCCGGACTCTTCTGGAGTTCCTCGTCCCGAATACTTCCCCCTGGGAGAGTCTTTTCATCAATAGTTTCAGTTCATCGAACGTCAAAAAGAGAGAACAGCGAATGATACGTACCGGGTCTGCTTGATCAAGTACTCCATTGCTTGAGAAAACACCAGCTCTAAGATATAACAGGTTTCGGCAATCGTTCAGGATGCATTTGGCTTATGCTTGCTTGAAGGCGAAGCTTAGATAGATAAAGAAGAAAAAGGTTTCAATGATCGTAGGTTGTGAAGGGCAAACAACGTTTCATATAATTTTAGCCTTAACGTACTTTCTCACGAAAAGGATCCTTCTTGCTTGATCTTCTTCTCAACAATCAAAGCCTAAAAGCTGCCTTTTGGCTTCCTTTCTCAAGTGGACAAGAATCCATCTTCCTGTTTTCATGGAGGACGAATCTGTATGACAATGTATCATCTTCTTCCACGCCAATTCCAAACAATATTGCTTTTATGTCTCCATTCCTAGAATCAAATTGCTGATCTGCATCACTTTTCTTTAATTTAATTTGAACCTAATATATAATTATATAATGTGTAACGATTATTTTTATTAATATAATTATCAATATTTAAAAAACGAAAATTAATACAAGATTTTAAAGTTTAAAAGATTCAACCGATATTAAATTGTCATAAAATTATCTAAAGGTTAAATTTTTTTTAAAATATGATTAAAAAAGATTGAATGTAAAGTTTAATTTTAAAAAATTTAATTATTTTATTTTAATTTATAATAATTTATTAATTAATAAAAATTAACTAGTTAATTAATAAATTGATTAAATTTTTTAAAAAATTATTAAAACAAATTGAATAAAAAAGTTAAAAACCGAACAAGATTAACGGTTCAAGATTTTTATAATTAAACATGCCAAACCGGTTAGGTTTTTAATTATTAATAATTATATTATATTTTTATAGTCTTATGTATCTTTAATTTTGTTTTTATTTACTTTTAGTTTCTTTCAAATTATTATAAAGAATTTATGACAAATTAGTGAACATAATGTTTTGTACATATAAATTTTTATTTTGCAATGATAAATAACATTTATAATAAACATAAAAAGAGATCAATTTATGATAAATAATTATATTTTGCCGAAAAAGCTGAAACATTCGAATATGATTGCGATTAAAATTATTTTATATATTGTATTGTGGACCATTGGCCTTCCCCTTTTTGCCCTTAAAGAATAATAAATACTGATATACAACAGTTTAAGAGTAGGAAAACTTAGGAATAGGTTGCTATCTTCACTAAGCTTGAAATTCTGAATCAGAGACTTCAAGAACTTTATGAATACCAATTGGGTTTGCACCAGCCTTGAATGCATTACCTTCAATGTACCTGTGTTGAGAAATTTGGTGAAGTTAAGTTCTTCCTTTTCAGTAGCTATATCAGAAGAACTAATGCCAAAATATTGCAGGATTCTTAAAACAACATCTGGCTGCAGGAAGAACTTACATTTCTTTCAAATTTGGATGTTTATAGTAGGCATCTGGAATTATACCTGTAAACTGATTGTGATCCAGATACCTGGAATACAATCATTGATACATTAACGAATGTATATGAGGAACTACATTGCATGTGTTAAAGCATCAGGAAACTAATAATTTGTACACAAAAGCACTGGCATTCAGTTTTACATGTCTTAAAGAGCCAGGGATATGGGAGTTCTGCAACTACTGCTATGCAGATATTGTCAACATAATTATGCAGCTTCTTTGGAAACATGAACACCAACAAGGTCAGTTCTGTTCATGTTTGCAAGTGTAAAGGAAGATATATGATAATTCCGAAAGAACAAATTTAACCTAGTCGCCTTTTTGCGATCATGTAACACGTAATTGGCAAACGAGGAGAGTATCCAAGTTCTTTGTGGACAATTAAATAACTAGTAGCCCTTTGGTGTTCATGTAATTGGCAAAAGAGGACAGCACTAAAAATCTTTGTCAGGAAGGACAGCACTAAAAATCTTTGTCAGGAAAGGAGATTTACAAAAGAAAAGATTTACAATTAGAACTTACAAATAGGTTAATCTGGGGACATAAGCAAGTCCAGAGGGAATTACTCCAGTCATTTTATTGTAGGATAGGTGCCTGTGACAGAACAATCCACAAATTACTCAAAACCTTATCACTGTAAAAAATTAAAATATGACGGCCATGAGGCCGGAATATGATTTGCTAACATCAAGTAAAGCCAACAAATCAAGCAAAGTTAATGGCTTACAAAATTTCCAAGTTGGTCAAGTTTGCAAGTTGTGCAGGGACAAATCCGGTGAGATAATTGTTATCCAAATACCTACAAAAGCATTTAAGAGTAAGATGTACAGTTCAGTCATAGAACTGAAAAATCTCAGCATAGAGATTTTCAAATGGCAGATTCATATATGCTTACAGGTTCCGAAGAGATGGAAAGCAGCCATTGATACGAATTAGTTCCCTAAGAGTTCCTACCAAATGATTGTTTCCAATATCCCTACAGATTTGTACTACGGTGAGACACCATACAAACATAACAGTAATATTTCTGTACAAAAAAATAGAACAGGAAGAGAATTACAAGTGTCTAAGATTTTGTAAACTCCCCAATTCAGCAGGAATCCGGCCAGAAAGGCGATTCTTGTGCAAGTATAGATACCGGAGCTCAGGAAGACTCGCTAGCTCCTTTGGGATTTCTCCTTTGAAACTATTGAAGCTCAGATACCTGTTAAAATTTACCCTCTTCAATATCTTATTGTGAAAATAGAAACAGAAACACACTTCAATTTCTTCTGGAAAGAATTTCATTCACTTAACAGATGGGTAAGACTCTTAAGCTCGCCAATTTCGGGAGGAATGGCATCTTGCAACTTGTTCCATCTCAAATTACTGACAAAAAACCCAGAAGAACATATCAATCAGACAAGATTAAGCATTTAGCAGAAATCAACAATAAGACGTGGAGTGATGAGATATACAGTATCTTAAGACGCTTAAGCCTCCCAATTTGTGGTGGGATAGGACCTGTCAGTTTGTTATTATGAAGATCCCTGCACATGCAAGTAAGATACTGAGATCTATGTCCACATACGAAAACCTTGCCAGATTTGATTCTTTCCAAATTAAGAGCCAATTTGTCTTCCTTTAATTCCAAATAAACAATGAATAGTGATTCTAAACAAAATCCACAAACACCACACTAACTCACAGCCTTGTGAGATCCAACAGATTGGTCACAGCAGTAGGAAACGGCCCCACAATCGACACTGCATACACCTCCCTGAAACCCAAAATCATTCATTTCCACATCCCAGATTTCGATGAACAAGAATTACAACAGACGTATAAAGAAAGAGATGAAGAATTACAATCCAGTGACGACCCTGTAGTCTCCGCTGGTGGAACAAGTGACGCCGGACCACCGTGGCAGATCGCCATCGCCACAAGGATCGTCACCGACCCAAGAATACACCACTCTCCATCCCAACGATGCCTTGATCTCATTCAACGCTTTCACTGTACCCGCAAACAACAGTACTTCAACAACACACAACAACAAAAATGGAGATATAGAAACGGAGATTTATCAAATTACCGTCGCGTTTAAGTGTCTTTGAGAGAGAAGAGTTGGGAAATACAGCGAAGAACACGAAGATCAAAGGAAGCCAATTTGATAGACCCGCCATTGTGCTAGACCAAGTAAAGATCCGAACTTCACTTACATAACAAGAAGTAGAGACCAGAGCCGTCGTTATTATAATGAGTTGTGGACATGAGCTGTTTGATTTGACTGGGTACGAGTGAGATATGGAATTGCGTTCACATCCTTTAATGAAACTATGGGTTTTGGTTACTTCCACACGAAACAGGATGTCTCAAGACACAGTAACCTTAAAGAATCTACTCAGAACTGTTCTGTCAGAAGAATCTGATTAACTATGCATCGTAATAAAATTTTAATATAAAGAAAATTTATGTTTTTAAGACAAATCTTAAAGAATTTATATAATGCAAATAAATTTTAAGTGTGGGAGAAGAGCCTAAAAATCTTAAAGAATCTATATATTTCAAAAAATCGAATTAGAAGTTAAATCGGTTGGATAAAAAGTTTAAGGTTTAACTTGTATTATATCGTTATAAAATTGATTAAAGATTAAATAAAATTAAAGAATTTGAAATATAATGTAAAGATAATGCCTTTTTTTATAGAAAAATTTGAAGTTTAATTAAAAATATATTATTAAATAAAAATTAATTACATTATTTTAATTTAAAAGAACTTATTAATTTACGAAAATTAATCAATTAATTAAAAATTAATCAATTTTTAACAATAAACATTATTAAATAATAGTGTCAAAATTTCTTTTATCACTAAGTTTTGTCATTAAAAGCCTATGTAATTTGACGCTAAATTAATTTTGGTGGGAATAAATTGTATTTGTGACAAAACATATGTTAGTAACTAATATTTTCTATTTGTTGTGACAAAATATAATTTGTTCATTAATATATTTTTTCGTTAATATATTTTTCTTTTTGTTACAATAAATTAATAGTCCCGTAATATTTTACTTGTTGTGATAAAATTTTTTATCAATAATATTCAATTAATTAGTGTCTACTTCATATTGTCACAATAACCGAATTATAACTATGGTCACAACTATTCGTAATTTAGTGACAATTTTTTTGTGATTAACTATTTTTGTCATCACAAATACGAGATTTTTTTTAGTGCCGAGATAATTGATTGACACTATTGTTTAGATTATCTGTGACGATTTATTTTTTTGTCACTAATATAATGGTAATTGTGGTAATTTAGTATTTTCCACAGTTAAACTGTCACTATTAATACATTAATAATGTTAAATTTTATTTTATCATTAAATTTTGTCACTAAAAGCCTACAAAATTTGATGCCAAAATAAATTTGGCGGGAATTAATTGTAAATGCACAATTATGTCAAAAAATGAAGGAGGAAATATTTTCTCTAATTTAACAAAGTGTAAAGGGAATTAATTTTTCAAGTCTCTTCAAATCATCAAAAAGCAAAACTTTAGCGCATAACTCTCTTAAAGAAGTATATAACTTAAGTAATGCTTCACACACGGAGATATCGATGAAGAAATACATGACAATCATGACATTTCATTCCAAAAATTTTGCATTAAGTAAATATTAAAAGAATAACCTAGATAAATTAAGAACCGACAAAATGCTCGTTTTTCAGCTCTAGACAATGTATAATATGCAGGGTTAAATGCATACCTTTCATCATTTATGGGAGTTGCATAAAGCTCAGGATGTATACCCATATATTCTAAATCAAAATTAGTATTTATAATATCCTTTGTTTTCCCCTCAATGTTCAACAAAGTCCCAATTATGTTATCATACATTTTTCTCGATATGTATAACATATAGATTATGTGGCAACTTAAATGTTCTCTAATATAAGAGTTGAAAAAATACTCTTTTTTCTCCAATTTCCGAGCAATAGAGTATTTGCATGCTTTCTTTTCCTTACAATCTTTCCAAAATTCACCATTTTAATAAAATTTGTAGAAATAAGAAAAAAAAATAGATAAGATATACACATAATTTAAAATCAATCAAACTTTACCTGAGAAAATTGATTATATTATTTAACAACATCATCTCCTGATAATTGTTTCGGTGCGCTTCGATTTTCTTTGATACCATCAAATGCTTTAGCATTTTTCCTCTAATAATGATTAGTTGGTAAGAGGCGACGATGACCATGATGGCATATTTTACGTCCATTTTGAAGTTTGTGAGAAGACATTTCAAGATTGCAAACAAAATATGCTAACTTGCCTTTGGTGATCTATCTTGATAAATTATTGTACGCTAGAAAATCATTTATGATCCATAATAGAGCTGCACGTAACTGAAAATTACTCTCTGAAAATGCATCATATGTCTCTACACCTATCTTCCAAAGGAATTTCAACTCTTTAATCAATGACTCTAAGTATACATCAATATCATTTATAGGAGCTTTCGGACCAGGAATCAAAAGTGACATCATAAAATAAGGATCTTTCATGCAGAGCCATAATGGAAGGTTATAAGGAACTAACACAACTAGCTATACACTATAAGAAGTGCTCATATTTTCAAATCGGTTAAAACCCTCACTTGCTAAACCAAGTCTAACATTACGTGGGTTTATTATAAAAAAGGGGTGACAGAAGTATTTGTAATGAAAGTTGACAACTTCAAAGATTAGATATTATTAATAATAGTGATTGATGTTACTGCTTTTAGTGACAACTTTTACTTTCACTAAAAATATAATTTCTTATAGTTGATATTGAAGAGAATTTGATTGAAAAGGAATTTTTTATGTCAAAAATTCCAAATTAACTTAATAAAATCAATGAAATTCTATTTAAAAAGTAAAAATGCCTTTATTTAATTTTAAAATTAAATTATATAATAAAAGAAATTTATAATTTTATTCTTAAAATTTTATTAAATTCATAATTTTACTCCTAATTTTTTTTAACTTGTAAACAGAAATTATGAACAACTTACCTTTAAAAAAATAAGAAGGAAAAAAAGAGAAAAACTGAAATATTATATTTCAATTAAAATTCACAAGATCGAAAGTGTTTTCAACAAACAACTATAAAGAGTATAGTAAAATAGAAAATATAAACTTTCTTGGTGAAAATTTTCCTTTCATTATTATTGAAAAGTGTTTTGCACCATCTTTCAAAACATAACAGTAAGAAATATTTTTTGAGAATCAAATATACTCCCTTTATTTTCAGTACTATTATAAGTTACATTTCACAAAAATCATATATGTCATAATTATAATCAATATTTTCAAAATTAGGCCGAAGACTAAACCAATAAGATAAAATATTTAAGTTTTAAAATGTTTAATAGGAAATATTAGATTGTCATAAAACTTATTAAAGATTGATTAAAATTAAAAATTTTCAATTATGAATTAAAAAATGTCCTTATCTATCGAAAAATTTAAAGTTTAAATAAAAAAGAAACTGTTAAATAAAAATTAATTAATTTATAAAATCATTCAATTAATTGATAAATTGGTCTGTTTTTAACAGTAGAGGATATTAAAATAAAACAAAATCGAACTAAAAAATCAACTAATTCAAAATTTTTATGATTGAATATGTTAAATTAGATGAATTTTTTAATTATTGATCGTAGCTCCCTTAAATTACGCTGATAATACAAAAAGTAATTTGATAAAACAATAATCGAAAGGTTCATGCATAAAGAATGCTCCTTCTTGACAAATTTATGGTCACTGGACGCTAGTCGTGTTATCTTTAAAACTCCAATCTTTTCTTTAATAACAGTACTTTCTATTATCATCATCATCACACTCAGTCTGAAATTCTGCAATAAAGCAGAATCTGAAAATAGTACTTTCCATTATATCATAAGTAAAATTTTATATTTTAATCATCATTTAAAGTCGTCATCATCCTTAAAGCCTTTAGCAAGTTGATCTTTCTAAGGAGGGCTCTTGGTTTTTTTTTTTGGTTGCCCACGAGATATCCTAGGAGGGTCCCAATTATGGGAAGACACCTTTAAGCTATCCACACTCAGACTAATCCACGCTCGAACTGGGTAGGTCCATTGCTGGAGGTAAAGCTCTAACTTCAAGTTTTAAACAGTTACGTACATGAGGACAGTTCAGACCCATAACCTCACTTAAACCAAAAGAGCTCCTTATCAACTCATCTGCAAATTAAGATCGGCTCTTAGCTTTTAAAACAAATGATGAATATGCAGGCTGTCATGTACCCTTGTATAAAACACAATCTTGGCAATGGTGTTAAACTCTGCCTTTGGTTCGACAACTGGTTGGCAATCAGCCCTCTTACTCAATATCTAGAACTGATAAGCTTGAGGAATCGTCTGCCTTTACACTCAAAAGTCTCTTCGCTGATAGAAAATGGGGAGCAGCACAAAGCTGTGTGTCAGCTGGACCATATCTCCTTCCTTAAACACCTCTTGACAGCATCGCACCATCATGCCTTTCTAAAACAAACTTCGCGGCACCGCCTAACCTGGGCAGAACACACCTCTCCATGACTTGAAAGATACTGCCTTGAATGGTTCATTCATGTTGGGCTCTATTAGTCTCACCTTTAGCCTTCTTTGTTTCATTATGTCATTACCATGCGTTGTGTCTTAGGAACTCACAGTTGAGCACTTGTTGATGCAGAATCTATAAACCCAAGCTTGCATGGATTTACTTGAACTCTTGTACAAGTTTTCAAAGTACTTACTCTTGAAAGTGCTCCTTCGAAGGTTTGAAGAAGGCTCCTTCACCGCACAACCTGTTGAGGAACAAAGTTGGTTGAAACCTTCTGTCAAACACCTTGCGCACTGTTCACGCGCACTGTTCAAGCAAGGGAATTTGCACTAGAAAGTGCTCCTTCAAACGTCTGAAAATGGAAGGTTCAGCTAACAACCTGTCGAGCTTGAAGTTGGTTGAGGCCAAATATCGAACACGTTCTGTTCAGCTCACTCTACTTCAATAGATGAATTCTGCTGCACTGCACTTCTTGAACTCCTCCTCTATTTCGTAGTCTGAATGTATAATGCTCCTCCTAAATTGTAACTTAAGTCACTCACAAATCAGTGTATGTAAGGTGTTTGGTTTTGTGTAATGAAAGGAATGGTATTCGAATAGAACAGTGAAGTTCTGTTTTTCTCATACGAAACTAGCTTATGATTTTGTAAAAACTGAATAACACTAACTAATGCTTCTTTTCACTTCTACTATTCAACTACTAACTTGCTACTGAGAATCAAAAGGGAAATAACATGAAAATTTGAAGCTTGAATGATAAACTTGTATTGAGAGTTTTTCTGGTTTTTCACTCTTCATACATGCTCATATATTGGAAAAATGAAGAAAGTGGAGCTTTATATCAGCTCTTACATGTTCTGCAACCTTTTGATTCTAAACTGAAAAGTAGAGACTTGGACTGATGAATAAAGCAGACTAGTACTACATTTCCTGATTTAGCAAGACAAAAAAGCAACTTCATTTGTCTTT
>JANSVB020000004.1:690731-703140 GCA_025504935.2 Erythroxylum haughtii
TAGCACTTCCAATGTTTTATTCATACATCAAACTTCTCGGACATTTCATGCCCAGAATTCAGTACATATACATCACATATCAATTCAATTCAGTATCAATCAGAACAAATCAAGGTGAGAACATCGTAGGTTACTCACGGTACGCTCCTGTATATACTATTGCCTGGATGGTCAAGCAATGTTGGAATGATGGCGTACGTCTTAAGTGTCTAAATACATATACATTGTACACATTACTAACTTGATCAATCAAATACATATTAAACTATGCACATTTATACATGTCACGTGCAATGTATGCTCAATGACTATCCAGGGTATGTTTCCTTAATCACAATTCATAATCATTCAAACATTATCACTCAAATATATCTTGTTAAGACTTAGGTTAATACCTTAAATACACTTAATCATGTTGAATTTGTTAACAATTCTAGCTTTTTTATCAAAACAAACTTTCTGGTCTACTTTGCATGATCATTATGACAAGAAAAATGGTGTATTCTTGTAACACTTTCTTCTAGACAATTGTTCCCCTTGCTTTAAGTTTCTAATGACACTAAGATCATACAATTTGGATCATTATTCTATGAGTTATGCACAAAATATTACAAACTGAGTACATTTGAAATTTTGGTTAGGGCATGATCATACATTCACGCTGTACAACTCATATCTCCCAATTCTAATATCTAAAAAGTACAAAATTTATACCAATTGAAAGCTAAGAGAATAAGTTACAACTTTTGTGAAGATAACTTTGTCTAATTCAGCCTACATCAATACAATTTATTCGATAAAAACTGAACATGATTTCTATCTCGAGCAGTGTTACAGCCTAAGCCAAAACTCAATTTGAAGCTAAATTTCAAGACCATTAAGGACAAAATTACAATTCAATTTCTTCTTAAAAATTGTATCCAATTGTCTCTAGTTCAATTTAAATCAATAATTATCTCATTTGTAAATTTACAGATCAAAATATAGCCAAAATACCGAAGCATGATTAGTGAAATCATTCCAGTTAACAATATTCCAGCATACTCACGATTTTCATTCTAAATTTATCACTCAATCTTTTTCGAATGGATTCAGATGTTCATAAATTTTGGTGGAGATGAAGCAAAATGTGTTATGAGTCTATTGCTTTAAGTCTTATGTCATTTGGATGTCAAAAGAAGAAGTTATAACAAAAAGAAAAAAGGTTGTTCAGAGAAAATACTACAACTTACATGTTCCAACAATTCTTATTCACCAATATCACATGCATTTCATTCCAATTCAAGCATCATTTTTATATCATTTGACATGCCTTAAAACTTAAAGTATCACTAACTTGTTAGGCTTTCAATTCAGCTCAAACTTCAAATTAAGTCAAGTCTCCATACAAGCAAAATTCATCACCAACTTAAGTTGAAAACAAGTTGATTTTGGGCAGCAAGATGAAGGTAGCTTTCAGCTGATTTTCTTGGTTGTTTTGTGAGAGGTTAAGGTGTGAATTTCAGTACCAATTTAGCTAGGGCAAAGACTAGAATACAGAGAAAAGTTTGAAGCAATTTTGGTGGAGAGAGATGAGGGAAACAATAGAAATGTTGTTGCTGGAATTTGCTTTATCAACATGCTAGGTGTCACCATTAAAGCACAATACTTGTCCTAAGGCATATATTACATTTACCTAATCAAGATGCTGCCATTAATCCACTCAAGATGCTGTCGTTAGTGACCAATTAATCAATCTATATGTCTTATTATAATTAATCCACATGTCACACAATAATTGGTCCATTTTTATTTAATTACTATTTCATTTGTCATCCATTTAACAATGCCAAATGTCATTCAATTTAAGGCTTAATTATTCAAAATTTTCATGTATCAATTTATCCTACCACTTAACATTTGTCATAGTCCAAATGTATATTTTATTTCATCAATCTATCAATTAATCACAATTAATTCCAATTCACTAATTGAAATCTAATCATATCAAAATTCAATACACACCAAATCACAATTCACGTCATTTTTCACACCCCGAGACATGTCAATTAAGTGGCATTTGTCTAATTCACAATTCATGTGGGTATGCTCATTTCATGCCTTTAAATATAATTATAATAATCATGCCGCAATTGTATCAATTTTGCTCTACATGCTGACACTCATATAACTCATTAGTCTAACTCTTTAAATATGTCAATCATTTGAGAGATGAGATGTTACACATAAAAGTTACATCAATTGAATTTGGAATTAAGTTTTATAAGTTTGACAATATTAAAAGGGTAAAGCTATCTCTCTTTAGAAGATTGTGTGGAAAGCTACTTTCTAAGGATAGATATTTTGTATGGTTACATAGAAACTCCAACCTTGACTCACATAAAGATGACCAAAAAGATTCTTCTATATGTTAAAGACCTGTTTGTTTTCATTATTTTTCTTGTTTTTGTTTTTAAATTTTGTAAAAAAACTATTTGTTTGAGCTTTTATTTTATGTTTTTAATTTTGGTTTCTTTGAGTTTTCAATAATTATAAAAACCATAAAAAAGTGGTTTTTGTTTTTTGTTTCTATTTTTTCCATAATCTAATTTATTATAAACTAAATATATGTTGTTTAATTATTTAATATATTAATTTTTAATGAAATTATGAATAATTTAATTTCATATTATAAATTTAATAATTACAATTAATTATTAATAAGAATTATGAACAATTTAATCTTAATTAATAATTTTATTTAAATTAAATTAAATTAAATTAATAAGTATTAATAAATATAATTAAATTTAAAATATCTTCAAAAAATATATAATTCAAATAAAAATTGATTTAATAATTAAAATATTTTTTAAATAAATAATAGTTGATAAATTAAAAGTTATTTCTAATTATTTATTTTAATAAAATAAAATAAATTTATTAATAATTTGTTAAAAATATTATAAAAGATATTAAAATAAATTTATTTAATGAAAAATAATTTACCTTCAAGTTTAATCTAATATTTAATTATTATCAACAACAAAAATATTTTTATTTAAAAATTAAAAGTGAAAATAAAAAGCAAAAAAACAAAAATTAAAACCAAAAATAAAAGTGAAGCTATTAGTCACTAAAATATAGTTGGATAATCGTTGATTTTATAATGCCATTAATGATTTTAAATTATTTGAATTTAGTTAATGATTAATGAGGAGAAGTTAATGATTAATGATTGAAAAAGTAATGATGGTTTTGTTTTCTTTATAGGCACTTCTACGTGAATTGAACTTTAAGAAACAACTCATTGTTAGTCATTCTGACTTATGAAGTTAAGTATGTTATACCTACTTCTTCTCTTGGTCATGCTATTTAATTGAGGAAATTTGAGCAAGAAGGTTTTACTGATATTTTTATTAATACTAAATTACTTGTTCCATTAAGACATAACCTAAATTTTCATGATAAAAGTAAGTATATTGACACAAAGTACCATTTTATGAATTTTATAAGGTAGAAGGAGATCAAGCTAAAGCATGAAAAATATAAAGATAATAATTTTTTAATTATTGAAAATTTTTGTAAATTAAAAGCTATTCTAAGAGTTGTTAAAGATCAAATTACAAGTTAAAGGAGTGTCAGGGAAGATAAATTGTACTTAGTCATATTGATAAATATGCCATATATATTTGTATATGTATATGAAGGTAAGCTTTGGATTAATCGGTAAAGTTGATTTTTTGTTATTATAAAATCATATGTTCAAGTCATATAAATAATTTCTTTATAGTAACAAAAATTAACTTTACTGATTGCTTTAAAGCTTACCCTCATATTTATGTATGAGGGTAAGCTTTGGTATATGTATGAGGGAAAACTTTGGAGCAATCGGTAAAGTTAATTTTTTGTTACTATAAAACCACATATTCAAGTCATAGAAATAATTTCTTTGTAAAAATACATTCTAGTTTTAAATTTGAGTGGCATGAACTCTCAACTTGCTGTTAAAAGATTATTAATTATATATTTTTAAAATTTTATAATAGGTTTAGCCGATTAAAGCGTAAAAATTATGCACCGTTCAAATTTTTGGTTTGATTTTTAACTTTTCGGTTCAATTTACTTTAATAATTCGTATCTTTAAAATCTGATCAATTTATTAATTAATTGGTTAATTTTTATAAATAATAAGTTTTTGTAAGTCAAAATAAATCAATTAATATTCATTTAATAATCTCTTTTTTAATTAGATTTCAAAATCTTTGATAAATAAGAATAATCCATTTCAATTATATTTTAAATTCTTCAAATTTATTTAATTTTTAACTAATTTTATAGTAGTTTAATATCCATTAAATTTTTAATACTTTGAAATTCTTATTTACATTGATTAGATTTTTAAAAGATTAATTATATCGAAGACATATACAAAAGATATACATTACACTTTAAGAATAAAAATAGATTTGATATTTTAAGATTTTTATTAAAAATATTTCGTTAAAATTCATATTACCTATTTTGGTTACCATGTCTTTATCCAATTCAATTATTTATTTTTTACGAGTTTATTTCTGAATACATCAAATTTTATGTTTTAGACTTTTAGTTACTCTATTCTAATTTTATTATATTAAATTTTATTTATATATTTATATAAAATATACACATATTTAAAATTTAATAGAATATGATAAATTTACGGTATGAATCTCATTATTAAATAGATAAATACTATAGTAACAGAGTAATAATAAGAACATGCGATCATTTTCCAATTGTTGTGACTTCTTTTCCTGATTAATCATGATTAAGTCTATAGATTTGATCATCCGCTCCAGCATAGCCTCTGGTCAAGGTCTGACAAAATATATTGCACAAAATCAAGGACAAGCTACTATTCCTTTGGAGCTCTTTGTGTCAGATTGTATCTTTGCAAAAAATCCAGTATATCCTTATCCTCTGCAGCAAACCTTAGAGGACCATCATCGACTCTCTGTCTCCGCCAACCTTTAGATCTCCGCCGCTTTTGGCCGGAAACCCATTATGAAAGTTTTGATTTTTTTCTCGATCATTTGTGTTTTGACCACCATCTGTGCCTCCAAGGTCTCAATCTCCGTAAACCCCACTATTGTCAATAAAACAGGCGATGCGGTCACCATTTCATGGGCCAACGTTGAGTCACCGTCGGAACTAGACTGGCTCGGCATCTACTCGCCGCCAGACTCAGCTAACGATCACTTCATTGGCTATAATTTTCTATCTTCATCACCAAATTGGCGATCTGGGTCGGGCTCCATTTCACTACCCCTCGTGAACCTACGATCCAACTACTCTTTCCGGATCTTCCGATGGGCGGAGGACGAGATCAACCCCAAAAAACAGGACCATGATCGGAATCCTCTTCCTCAAACGAAACATTTGTTGGCAAAGTCCGAGATTGTCGGATTCGGGTCTGGAAACGGGCCGGAGCAGATCCACTTGGCGTTTACGGACTCGGAGGATGAGATGAGGGTGATGTTTATCGCGGAGGGTCGGGAGGAGAGGAAAGTCAGGTGGGGTGAGACAGACGGAGTGTGGAGTCACGAGACGGTGGCGCGTGTGGCGAGGTATGAGAGAGAGGATATGTGTGATGAGCCTGCAAATTCGAGTATTGGGTGGAGAGACCCTGGATGGATTCACGATGGAGTGATGAACAACTTGGGAAATGGTGTTAAATACTTCTATCAGGTAATTACTCTATATGCATTGGAATCCATGTCGTGTGATTATCTCTTAGAATTTATCTTCTTTTCTGCTGCAAACTCGGTTTGCTTTAGCTTTTTAGGGCGATTTGTTAACAGGTTGGAAGTGACTCTAAAGGTTGGAGCAAATCTCAAAGCTTTGTGTCACGAGATAGGGATTCAGATGAAACAATAGCTTTCTTGTTCGGAGACATGGGTACTGCAACACCATACACTACTTTTCTGCGTACTCAAGATGAGAGCATATCAACCATGAAATGGATTCTTCGAGACATAAACGCTCTTGGCGATAAGCCTGCTTTTGTTTCACACATTGGAGATATAAGTTATGCTCGAGGCTACTCATGGTTGTGGGACCATTTTTTCACTCAGATCGAACCTGTTTCTTCCAAGGTGCCATACCATGTTTGTATAGGCAATCATGAGTATGATTGGCCTTTGCAGCCATGGAGGCCCGACTGGTCCTATTCTGTTTATGGGAAAGATGGGGGTGGTGAATGCGGTGTTCCTTACAGCCTCAAATTTAACATGCCTGGAAACTCTTCAGAATCAACCGGGACGAATGCTCCTGCCACCAAAAATCTTTACTACTCATTCGACGCTGGGGCTGTGCATTTCTTATACATATCAACAGAGACCAATTTCCTTTCTCGAGGTCACCAATATGAATTCATTAAGCATGATCTGGAATCAGTTAATCGAAGCAAGACCCCTTTTGTGATAGTTCAAGGGCACAGACCAATGTATACTACAAGCAATGAGAATAGGGATGCACCGATGAAGGAGAGAATGCTCGAACACTTGGAACCTCTTTTTGTCAAATACAATGTTACGCTTGCATTATGGGGTCATGTTCATAGGTATGAAAGGTTCTGTCCAGTTAATAACTTCACCTGTGGACACACCTGGAAAGGGTTTCCAGTCCATGTTGTGATTGGGATGGCAGGACAGGATTGGCAGCCAATATGGCAACCTAGACTGAACCACCTAGATATGCCAATCTTTCCACAACCCAAGTATTCTATGTACCGTGGAGGTGAATTTGGTTACACAAGATTGGTAGCCTCAAAGGAGAAGCTATCACTTTCGTATGTGGGGAATCATGATGGAGAGGTGCATGATATGGTGGAAATTTTGGCATCAGGAGAAGTTCTCAGTGGTGATGAAGATGTTGGTGACGATGATGGTGATGGTGAAACTAGTACCAAGATGAGTTTCTGGTGGTACATCGAAGGAGCAAGTCTCTTGGTGCTTGGAGCTTTTGTTGGCTATGTTCTTGGGTATTTTTCACATACAAGAAAGAAAAATGGTTCGAGAGGCAGCTGGATTCCTGTGAAGAATCAAGAAACATGAAACACTGAGATGAAACTGTGCTGTTTGCCTGAAATGCATTATATGCTCGCTGAGATTCTTATTCTGTTCGCAACAGGGCACTAGGATCTAAACGTCTTAAATGATATTGTAAATAAGTGTCTAAGAGGAACTATGGCAGAGTATTGAATGTAGATATTTATTCTTTGGTAAACGAGTCCTGTCTCTGATTATCTAATGCACCTATGATCTTAATAAGTTCTCTTAAGGAACTCTTTTCTTTTGCACCACCTGCATTTGAAGTTGGCTGTTTTATTTACATGTAGTCGTTGATCCAATGGTTAGATTCAAATTCTCCAGGTTCGGATGACCACTGTCTAAAAGCAATCCACAACAGGATTGATAAGTTGTTGTCATTATTGTTTCATTGCTTCAATCTCAAGTAACTTTGAATTTACATGTTTTTTGAGATACATCTGCATAGAGAATTATATGCAAAAGAATAAAAGAAATATAAGATCCTGTCAAGAAAAATTTTCCTATACAAACTGAGTAGTTCCCAGATGACAGCTAAACGTATACAGCGAGGGTGGTCATCCGCTTAAGCTGAAGAAAGACTAGTAAAAGCCAAATTCAGGAAGTCATCAAGTGTGTCACTTTGAAAGCAGATGGCGTGCACGTTGATTGGCTCCTTTCACTCGGGAGTTCAGCTCATCCACATCATCACTAAGATGATCAAGGGCTTTGTTTTGCCTGAAATTGGCAGAGAAGCATATAGGAGATCAGAACAAGTGAGAGGTATCAACTCCACTGCAGAATAATTTTAGTATAGGATTTCGCAGGGTGTGGAAACTTGGAAGAGAACTTCGAACTCACCTCTCAAGTTCACCTCCCATGTCCACGGCCATGTTCTTCAGATCACCCAAGATGTTACTTAGATCTGAAAGTGCATCATCTTGCTTTGCCTTCTCAAACTGTGATAGATAAATTGTGAAAATCAGCAATTCAGCATACTAGAAATGTACACTAGCGACCTGGTGTCAAATGAGACAATCACAAACCTCAACTTTCTGCATAGCACTTGCTTCAGGAGGAGGTGTCACAGGAGCTGATTTTGCTCCAGGTTTACCCAATAACTTTTCTTTCTGCTTTTTTTTATTTTCAGCAGCTTTGGATGTACTATCTGTAGATCATAGCAAATAGGAGCAAACCATTGGCAGGGACAATCCATGTTAATGATACTGAATATTGCATGACAGAGGAAAAACCTGCTGTTATTAAAGGCCCCGAAATATCACGAGTCTTCTTTGGCTTCCAAGGCATAGCGAACATGCCTCCCAGATTATTTAAAAGCTTCTCACCCTGTAGTATCAACATATAAATGGCCATTTTATCAGCAAAAGAGATCCATATTTAGCTGTTTTTACTATTCTTCAAAATTTCTACCGTGAGAATATGGTTTAGAACTTCATATCTAGCAAAACATATTACAAATGCCACAGATCAAGTCATATATTGATCTGCAATAAGGTGTGAACTGATTCACACCTTATATGTTCATAAAGTAGAAGATTAACAACAGTAAAAGTGAGTTGTTTACCTTGGAAAGATCCTTATCCATATCAGCCGCCATTTGGTGAGTCCTAGTAATTTGCTCACCTTGAGCATGCAACATATCGAGAGTCTTGGAGGCATCCTCTCTAATATCCTCAGCAATTTTCAGGCAATTGTTCACACTCTTGGTTGTTTCCTCAGACTTGTACACTGCATAGTTCTCCAGCTCTTGGACACTTTGGTTCTCAAGCCCTCCCGAATCACGAAAATCATTCTTGTACCTATCTTTTGATTTTCCATCAGTAACTTTGTTTGGAACATTTAGAACAGGTTCAGAAGAAGTTCTTCTTCCTGTCAGATTTCCTTGCTCAGCCGCTTTGGATTCATTATTTGCTTGTGATTTCCTAAAACCAAACATGTTGGATCTGACCAAAAATGGCAAACTTCAAATGGGGAATTGTTGGCTCAGCTAAATGCAAAAGAATCAAGAACAGTAAGATAGCTTTCTTCGAAAGTAACAACATATTTATACATGTTTATGACTGATTTCTGACAAAAATGCTCACTTTATCCAAAAACAAGGATCAGTAATAGAAAAACACAAGATTGCACATATATTCAAGAAAGGCATTCTCAGAGATCCAAGAAAGACCCTTTCTTGAAAGTCTCAACCAAACTATAAACTGAAACTAAAAAGAAACTAAAATCTTTGCAACCCAAAACGAGAAAACTGAACTAATGCAGTTACGTGATTAATAACATGGCATAGAACAATCAACGAACCCAGATGCAAAAAGGAAACTCTGACTTACACGTCTCACGTACGAGGAAAGATTATGCAGATAATGATCAGGAACGACAAGATGAGAGGAAAAATGAAAAAGGGCACCTGTGATCCTGATAAAAGAGTCAAAAAGACGTGTGCTTTTTGGACCCCAAATAGAGGTTTGTTTAATTAACTTGATAATAATAGAATGCTTTGAAAAAATCAAACAAATGGGAGGCAGGAACCACCAGAAAAAAAATGAGAAAGCTTCGAGCCGTTAGGATTGTTTTATCCTTTTGCACATTGAATCGATATTGTGTGCAGAGTCGTTAAGCGCCAGTTATGGTAGTTGGTTGATCGGTTTGTTTTGTTATGTTGGGTTGAGGTCCAAGTCACAGCCCAACACGTTCCTTTTCTCATGGAAAGCAAGCCTAGCTGGCCTACTCTGTGCATGGACCTTCGTACTATGAATTGGAAGTGAGCTGATGACTCACAATCACAGCTCACCAATGCCAAGGTGACAAATTACAAAAGATTTTAGGCAAAATCTGCTGCTGACTTGACCAGCTAAGTTGGAAAATATCTGAAAGTGGGAGGCTCTTTGGTAAATGGACAAGTCTAAGAACGGAGAAAGGAAAGCGAAAACGACGAAGTGATATTTTCCCCTCGTTTTGAACATGACTGAAGCATGGCAGATGAAGAACCGGTTAAGGACAAGATAAGAAGAGTACAGAGCAACACTCTGCCTTTCACACATTGCCTCTTCTCTCTGTACTTCGCCATTATAGGATAAAGATGGAAACTTTACCATTCTCTGCTTCTCATTCCAAGCAAATTTCGCGTCCCAAGTTCTTTTCAACCTTCACAGCTTTCAACTCTAAAGCCGGGCTCTCAAGGGTCTTTTTTGTCAGAACCACACATCTGAATTGTTCAAGAAGAAGGAATATATTGTCTGTCAAGAACATAGCCAGCGATCAAAGGCAACGGGAGCAAGAACTGAATGGCTCTGCCAGTAATGGAGGTGGGTTTCTAACTACAAAGTTCTTCAGTTTCTACTCTTCTCATTGTCTTCGTGTTGTTAAGCTTTCTTAACCGCGGTGTTCTGTTCTTATTGTAGCATCTCCTGTTCCAATATTTCCCGATTCAGAATCCATTGCGGCTAGCATCAAATACCATGCTGAATTCACGCCGTCCTTCGCTCCGGACAAGTTCGATCTTCCAAAAGCGTATGTCGCCACCGCAGACAGCGTTCGTGATTCGCTTATTATCAACTGGAATGCCACATATGAATCCTACGAAAAGCTGAATGTAAAGCAAGCTTACTATCTATCCATGGAGTATCTACAGGTTTGTTGTATGTGTTGCTAATTCATGAGCTGAAATACCAGTTTGACTGTTAATTATCCTGTGACCTGAGGTACTCTTTTCTGTCAACCACAGGGTAGAGCATTGCTAAACGCTATTGGCAACTTGGAGCTCACAGGGGCTTATGCAGAGGCTTTGAGAAAGCTGGGACACAATTTAGAAGATGTATCTAAACAGGTCAGACTGCTCCACATATGCAAATTCTATTGTCATTATCTTGCATGATTCGGTACTATATTCTACAACTTCAGCAAGAACTAAGAAGAATTCGGCTTCAGGCGTTGTATTGGATTGAATTTAGCACACATAAGCATATTGAATAACTTAAAAAGCTGTTTAAAAATGATAGGAGCAAGATGCTGCGCTAGGTAATGGAGGCTTAGGGAGGCTTGCTTCTTGTTTTCTGGACTCTCTTGCCACACTAAACTACCCTGCTTGGGGATATGGAATTAGGTACAGATATGGTTTGTTCAAGCAGCTCATAACCAAAAATGGTCAAGAGGAAGTGGCAGAAAGTTGGCTTGAGGTAGTTTTTACACACTTTTTCGTCTTGTTTAGACGAAGTAATGTTCTCTTTTACCTTTAGATATAATTTTGAAACTGAATTATCAAGTTTCTCTTGTAAGATGGGCAATCCCTGGGAAATTCCGAGAAATGATGTATCATATCCTGTGAAATTCTATGGGGAAGTTGTCACAAATCCAGATGGAAGTAAAAAATGGGTTGGAGGAGAAAACGTAACTGCTGTGGCCTATGATGTTCCTATTCCAGGATACAAAACCAAAACAACAATAAACCTTCGACTTTGGTCCACCAAAGTTGCGCCTGAAGCAATCGATTTACAGTCTTTCAATATAGGAGATCATGCTAAAGCTTATGCAGCTTTAAAGAATGCTGAGAAGGTTGCTAGAAATGAGAATTTGGTTCAGTTCTTAAGTTCCAACGACCGGAATTTGCGCTCTGCTCAACTAATTTGCTGTTATATTCTTTTGTAATCAGATTTGCTACATCTTATACCCTGGAGATGAATCAAAAGAAGGAAAGATTCTACGGCTGAAGCAACAGTATACTCTGTGTTCTGCATCTCTGCAAGACATAATTGCTCGTTTTGAAAGGAGATCAGGAGAAACTGTAAATTGGGAAAACTTACCGGAAAAAGTGGCAGTGCAGATGAATGATACCCACCCAACGCTTTGCATCCCGGAGCTGATAAGAATACTGATGGATGTGAAGGGTTTGAGCTGGAAGGAAGCTTGGGATATTACTCAGAGGTATATGTGTGCAAGGACTAGTTCAGTTACTTACACTTAAAGATCGGATCTTTTGCAGGCGATAAGTTTTATTCAACATCTTGAGCATTAAGGAGAAGTTATTTTGATAGTTACAGTTTAAAAGTTGGCTTCTAGTTTCAGAAGTTAAAGTTCCTTATGCTTATTGTTGTTATGTCAGAACTGTCGCATACACAAACCACACGGTGTTACCAGAGGCTTTGGAGAAATGGGGATTTGACCTCTTGCAGGAATTGCTTCCTCGACATGTTGAGATCATTGGGACGATTGATGAGGAGGTAAGATCAGAGAGAGTGTATTTTCAAGGATCACGTTAAAGTTCATTGTATACAAATTTTTTGTAGGCACCTGCATGGCAGGCATACATGACCATTCTCTAGAATGCTTTTTCTCTGGTC
>JANSVB020000004.1:761266-774953 GCA_025504935.2 Erythroxylum haughtii
ATTCGGAAAACAAGAAATAAAATACTAATATTTTATACATCACCCCATATTTCTCTCTCCGAGCCATCCGAGCCAAGCCATTTCCTATACAAGCCATCTTGCATTTATTACTCTGATCAAGTGGACAGGTCGTCAGCGGGCGTCTTCAGGTCAGCGGGCGTGGTATGCAGAAACGACATCGTCCAGTTACTTGGACAGAGTAGATAGAGTAACTTGGACAGGTGATCTGCGCTCTAAAAAAATATCACGCGTCTTTTTTTGTCCATACGTGTTGCCTTGTCATTGGCAGACAAGATTTTAAGTAGATAAAGAAAGCATGTCACGAGCCTCTGATTAGCATTTTCTTTTGTAATGCTGTGGACTGTGGAGGGTCAGGCCTCACCATCACACAGACGATGATGCTGAATTGGCTTACAAGTCGTATATTCTTATATTATTGACGTTTTTTTTCTTTCTTAATGCGTTAAGTGAAAAAAACTGAATAAAATGCTTAAGACTTTAAAATATTTTAATTTTTTATAAAAATAATTTATAATTAAAATTTCCATCATCAATTCTAATGTAATTAATTCATATATTCGCACTTTCATTCGTTCAAATGTGTCTGGCATGAAAAATTGCTAGCACATATATGATACTGTGTTGAGTGCAATATTTGCATTATCAGTTTATTTTATTCCTCTAGCACAAAAATGGAAAGATCTATTTTTTACATGTTCCATGCACCACTTACAGTTTCTTCTCCAAATGTCCTAAAAAAAATTTCATTAGGTAAGAGTGGTAAATTTGTTGCTCTTAATTTCAGGATGAGACCCTCAATGTACCTGAGCCTATTGACCAATTGCTCAGTGATTATGCTAAAAGGTTTCATGAAATCAAAACCCCTCGGAAGTTACTCTGGAAGAAAAATCTTGGTGCTGTTAAAGTTAGGTGTTTCCGAATCCTTCCTTGTCTGTCTTATTTTCTCTTATTCTTGCATTAGAAAATGTATTGATGCTCTTTTCATGGTTCCTAGTTAGAATTGCAATTTGAAGATAGAGCAATGCAATTAACTGTGACTCCTTTGCATGCTGCAATCATCATGCAATTTCAAGATCAAATAAGGTAATGGTTTTGAATTGGTAAACATAATAGGTTGTGCACATGTTATCTGACAGTATAATATTCCTCCGTTAGTTGGACATCTAAGAAGCTTGCAGCTGCTGTTGGGATACCAGTGGATGTTCTTAATAGGAGGATGAATTTTTGGACAAGCAAGGTATGTTCCAAAACCTTCAATTTTCTTCTTTAGATGATCCTTGTTTATATCTGATGGAAGCCCTTAACACATGATTTGACTGCATACAGAGTTTGCTACTATTATTATAAGCAACTGACCTTGTTTGTCTTATTGTGACTGAAATTTACCTGTTGTAGCTACACTTACTCCGTCATTGTGCAATGAAATTGAAAATCCTTTGTTTCAGTCGATCCTAGCCGCTTAAAAATTTGACCATTTAGTGCCATGTTAGTGCTATTCATGATAAATTTCTCTTGAAGTCCTTTATTTTCAAATTGTAGCCATATGTGGTTCTTTATGTGTTAAGAGAAATCAAGAATTTGCAAATGAAGAGTTACGAGCATTGATTGCTTTCATGCTCAGGGAGTTCTTTCAGAAACACTTGGGACAAATTCCGGTGATCATGTTTTTACTCTGGTAGAAAGCGTGATTGAAGGTAGTAGGAATGGTGGTAATGGCAGAGGTCGTGAGGATCTTCTCATTGGTGATGAAGAGGGAGAACACTCCATAGCCTCTGTTGAGGACCAAATACGCAAGGAAATGACCATCTACGAGGTATGCAATATGATATATAAACTTTACATATGATTCTGGACATTCATGTGAGCAAATAATTTAAATTCTGTTGAAACCAGGCTTCTCTATATACGGTAGAAGCCATACTAGGATGAAGCTTGGCTTTTAACTTGAGCCTGGTTTCAGCAGCTGGGATTAGATTAAGACAATGAAAAAGTTAGAACATCATTTTCTCTAGCCACCTAAACGACATTTGTTTGGTGTAGAAATTTATCATGGGGATGCTCACAAATTTCAGCAGCATGCCATTGGACCGCATTCATAACACCCTTAAGGTAATTGAAGTGTTAAGATTATGATTAACTTCATTGATATGACTTATTTGTTTTACTAATTTGTTGAATTCTATACACATTGGTCCAGATGTTTTGTGTAGCAGATCCTACCTATGATAAGTCACTCCAACAGTTGCAAAGCTTTCTATCGGGTTTAGTTTCTGAAGAGAAATTGGAAATGAGAGACGGAATGTACGCCTTAAAGAAGTAAAAATCAAAGAACTCTGAAGCGAAGTAACAGTGCTTGGGTCATGAGTAGCATATACTGTGTCAAATGTGACCATTATCATCATCTTCTCTATGGGATAGGGAACTTAGAAGATGTCAATGGCAGAGGACTAGTGGAAACCTGTAAAAATTGCTATGTGAAGATGAAGAACACTCACTTTTTCATCACCAGTAGTACTGCTAGATCAACTGATTGTTGGGAGCAATATTATGAATTTGATTCTAGTATGGTACGGTAGCATAGCATCATTTTTCGGATAATTTTTTAAAATTACAAAATATTTCTTTAATGTATTGAGGCATATAGTTTTTAATTTTGTATTAATCTTATCTCTTCCACAACATAGAATTTTAATAAATAAAATATTTAATAAATTACAAATTTATGATTTCAAATTATTTTTCAAATGGTTAATTAATTTTTAATTAAAAATATAAATATTTATTAGAAAGTGTATGAGTAGAATGAGGGGTAGACAAAATGAACTCTACTTTTAAAGTTACGAGGCAAACTCTAATGCACAAGACTTTTCGTTTTTTAAAAGTCGGGAAGTTATCAAATTTACGTAATCTTCTTTTTATATTTTATAAATATATTATTTTTATAGTTCAAATTTGTGTCTTTCTGATTACAAAAGAGTAATCTCACTAGTCGCTTCAAATCTTTTTCTCAATTTTTATTTTAAAGTTAGTAAATTAAAATAATAGTATTTTAGTTTTATTTTAAATTGTGAATTATATCTAAAAATATAATATCTTAAAATTATATTTATAAAAAAGTAAATATTTATGGTATCTGAATATTAACATTATAAAATTAAATAAAGTTACATATTAAAAATATAATTTAACCTTTTATAATCTTATATTCACATGGGATACGGTAACAAAGAGAAGTTGCCGTTACGAAATATGACCGTTACAGTTCACACATATTTGAAGTGAGCAGAGGAGGCAAATTCATTGAAGATTACGAGAAACCACACCAGAGGATGGGACAGTACGGCCAAGAGCATGTTTCCACGGCGGAGGAGCTCATGCAAGAGTTAAGAATCAAAGCCACGGAGCACCTCATCCGAGAAGAGTGGCAAGACTCCATCCAAGTCTACTCTCGGTTCATCAAACTCTGCCAAGAACAGATCTCAAACACTGACCAACATGATCAGATAACCAAGCTCCAAAAGTCCCTTTGCTTGGCTCTATCCAACCGCGCCGAATCTCTGTTCCGGCAGAGAGATTTGATTTTGGCGCTCAGTGACTGTGACCAAGCATTGGAAATTGATAGTGCCCATGTCAAGTCTCTTGTGTGTAAAGGTAAGATCTTGCTCAGCTTCAACAGATACTCTATGGCTTTGGACTGCTTCAAGGCAGCCCTTTTGGATCCACAAGAGAATGCGAACCTCGAAACTTTAAATGGGTATTTGGATAAGTGCAAAAAACTTGAGTTTCAGTCAAAGACTGGATATTTTGATCTCTCCGATTGGGTGCTAAGTGGGTTTCGCGGCAAACCACCGGAGATGGCTGAGTACATTGGGCCAGTGCAGATTAAAAGATCTGAGCTCAGTGGGAGAGGCCTATTTGCAATAAAGAACATCGATGCGGGGACTGTAATGTTGGTGACTAAAGCAATTGCCACTGAGAGAGGAATAGTATCAGCCGGAGGTCCCAGTGAGAATGCACAAATGGTCATGTGGAAGAACTTCGTTGACAAAGTTGTTGAATCTGCTATAAAGTGTAAAAGAATTCATCAGTTGATTAGTACGTTATCGGCAGGTGAAGATGGGGACAATCTTGAAGTGCCTGAAATTAGCCTCTTTAGACCCGAGGCAGAGTTGGATTGCCAATCAAATGAGAAGCCTGATATGGTCAAGATTTTAAGCATATTGGACGTAAATTCACTAGTTGAGGATTCAGTTTCTGCTAAAGTTTTCGGAAAGAATAGTGATTATTATGGTATTGGTTTATGGGTTCTGGCTTCATTCATTAACCATTCATGTAAACCAAATGCCAGGCGCTTGCACGTAGGTGATCACGTAGTGGTTCATGCTTCAAGAGATATTAAGGCAGGTGAAGAGATCACATTTGCTTATTTTGATGTGTTTTGTCCTTTGGAGAAGCGAAAGGAAATGTCACTGACATGGGGATTTCAATGTGCTTGTAAGAGGTGCAAGTTTGAAGAGGAAGTTTGTTCAAAGCAGGAAATGAAGGAGATTGAGATGTTGCTTGAAAGAGGGATAGACGCAGGTAGTGTGGTTTTCAGGCTTGAGGAAAGAATGAGAAGATGGACAGTGAGAGGAAAAGAGAGGGGTTACTTGAGAGCATCATTTTGGAATGCATATGGTGAAGCTTATGGCTCAGAGAAGCTGATAAGGAAGTGGCGAGGACGGATTCCAGGTACTGATGTGGTGGTGGATAGTGTTGTAGGTGTCAATGGAAGTGATGATAGGTTACTGAGGTTATTGAGGGAGGAGTTAAGCAGAGGTGGTGCCAATGTCGTGGACATGGAGAAAGCAATGAAGCTGAGCAGAGGGATTTATGGGAAAGTGGTCAAGAAACTGGCAATGAGATCTCTTCTTGAGCTTGGCAGTCAAGAACAGATGCTATTGAGCTAATAGCAACACCATTTTCACAGTTCCAGGTTTTCACCTTGCAGTCTGTTTTTTCATGGACAGAAAGTTCTTGTTGTTCTCTCCCTTTTGAATACAAATTTTCACATATACAGTATTCCACAATTCAGTTAATGCTCACCTTTTTACATCGTTGTCCACAAAACACTTGTGCAGATGTTAACAAGCTATGAACTTGGGGTTTTCACCTTTTTACATCGTTGTCCACAAGCTCTAGGAATTAAACTTGTGCAGATGTTGACAAGCCATGAAATTGGGGTTTTCACCTTTTTACATCGTTTTCCACAAAAAGAAAACCCCAATAAGTAGTTTCAATTTACTTAATATGATACAAATTCTGGTAATTAAACTTGTGCAGATGTTGACAAGCCATGAAATTGTCAAGAAGCAGGCAATAAGGCCTCTGCTTGATTTATGCTGTTAGCAATACATTTCCGAGTTCAAAGTTCCAGTCCGTTTCCTGACAGAAACTTGTTTTTCTATCAACTCTCTTGAATAGAAGTTAAGTTCACAATGTAGCTACTTTTCACATGTTTGTCTACAAGAGTTGAACAAGAAAACACATTAACTAGTTTTAATTTACTAATAATTGTATTAATACGACAGAACCAAAATTACTATTCCAATGAAAATTATGACTGAAGGCTCCAAAAGCAACATTTCCAATCTCAAAGAGCAGTCATTCTCACAAGCTTGTTATAAAGAATGTGGTCATCCCGCCCAGTGTTGCTCTCCAACAAAGCACTTTGCACAAGTTCCTGGCAGAGGAAAAATCCATTAGGAAGTTGTGAATTATACCAAGATAAACAGTAGACCATGAAAAATAAGGAAAAAGAAAAAGAACTTCTAACCTTCACATCCCTGTGGGAAAGAAATTTCCCCAAGTTATGGATAATCAACCTCAAGTCTTCCACCTGAAAAGGCAACAAAGAATCAGTTAGCATTGAGTAAGAATTATCAGGTAGAAACCAGGCACTATAGCAAGGTAGCAGTCGCAGCACAAAAGTAAGCTCAAGAATAATATATCTTACCCTAATGTATCCAGTTCTATTGCGATCAAAGAACCTGAAAGCCTGTTCAATAAATGAAAAACGATCAAAACTAAGTTGCAGCAATGAAAAGAATGTTTTAAAGAGTTAGTCTGAAGATACCTGCAATAGTTCCTTATCAACTACAGTCTCCTTCATAATGGAAGAAGCTTTCTTGCTTCCATCCACGCTAGCTCCCTGCTCTGTAGAAGTGACATTAGATGTGGTCTTTGCCTCTGCATCTGTAATGTTACTTTTCTTCTTTTCATCTTCACCAGCCTTGTCTTTTGCATCGCTTAACACTGGTTCATGCTCTGTAACCACACCGGTTGTCTGTTCCTCTTTGTTTATCTGTTTACAGGATTACCAGATAAAATAAAAAAAAGGAAAAAGCTATTGCAGGCATGTAAAGTAACTTGGTAAATTTGGAAAGATAATCCATCTTAGATTTACAATAAATCTCTCAGAAGATCTAACTAATTTCTAAAGAAAATTCTTGCCTCTTTAGAAATATCCTCCCCATGATCCTCCATTTCGTCGTATTCCTCCTCTGGGTCTTCCTCTGGGTCTTCCTCATCATCAGTCTTGTCTTCCAGCTTTGTTTCATTAACATGAACAGCAGAAGCATCCTCTTTTCTTGCAGTTTCTTGATCCTCTGACTGATTTATGCTCAACATTTCAGAGCCAGCAGAAGTATTTTTCACAGGAAGCTCACTAGTCTTCGGGCGCTTTGCTGGTGATTTCTTATCTTCATCCTTCTCTTTGATTTCCTCCCGCTGCCTCTTACGTTGATTTCTCTTAGTTATGAATTTAATTCGAAGTTTCTGCAAATCATGCCCAAACAAGAAAACATTGCAGAAACGTTTGTCATCACTTAATCCCAATTGACAGTTCAGTTGATTGTATTTATAAAAAAAAAAGGTTGACAATAGGCAGCTAACCTGGAGAAATGCCAAAATGCGAGAACCCATTTGATATTGAAGCATTTCATAAAATGATTCAGCAAATAAAGAAACCTGTAAAGATAAAGGTTTCCATTAAGTGCCAAAAAGAGGGCACCAAAGAAGGTAAGAGCAAAAATTTCAAACCTCAAAAGTTGTTTCTTCAACATCTTTATCTGAGTAGTCCAAGAGCGAGTCCAGTGAAAGTGATGTTGAGCGCAACTGTTGTGGTTAAATAAAATAAATTATTAACTAAATAAATAGCTTGTGCAGAGAATTTTACTGGGGAAGCAACATAATGCTTGACAAGATAAACATACTTTATTTTCCTTGTTGCCCTTTGTCTGCAGAATAAGTCCAGGGTGTCTTGGAGCTTCATCAAGCCTTTTGTTTTCCTTTACTTCTTGGTTAGATTTGCTCTTGGACTCATCCTTTCCATTTTTCTCCTTTTTCTCATCCTTCAGTTTTCCATCATCCTTTGGTTTTTCTCTCTTGTCATTATGGTTATGCTTCCCGGAAGCCTTTCTGTCATCAGCCTTAATCTCAATTTCAAGCCCCGAGCCACTGTTCCTACTAATATCCTTAGCAGCACTCTGATCTTCTTTAACATCGCTGACTTCTATTTTATTTGAATTAGACACGCCATCCTTGTCCACAATCAGAGAGGTTGACTCATTGTTATTCATCTCAGTCTCAGCAGTTTTAACACTGCCAGCAGTAGCAAGCTTTCTTTTGAGAACTCTCTTGACAATTTTCTTCTTTATGGTTGTTTTGGCATTAGAACCTTGACCGACTGCAGCACTACTGGCATTTGAATTCTCCTTTCCCTTATTTGCAGTAGTATCCATTTCTTTCTCAGGTTCCACCTGACTTTCTTCATTTTGAGTGGCTTTTTTCACTGGAACCTTTTTTACAATTTTTTTCCTCACAAACGTTTTAACCCCTGAAGGATCAGGTAGCAATTTACTTTGCTCACCCGGAATATCAGACGGCCCACCTGTTTCTCCAACATCTTTATTATCTAAAGAGTCATTCTGTTTGCTGCCAGCACTTTCGGCATCGGCTATCTTATTGGCAACCTTCTGCTTCACAATCCTTCTTACAATCTTCTTCTTTCCAGACTTCAAATTTTCAGCTGTCTGGGCACCGCAAGTTTCTCCTTGTTCCTTTGTTGCCTTCTTGGCTTCCTCATTTGTATCAATATCATCTTTAACCCCAAGTTTCTTTTCCTTCTTATCACAATTTTCTGAATTCAAATTGCCCTTTATGTCATTTCCATCGTTCTCCTTTTTGTCAACACCAGAGGATTCTGAATCTTTGATTTTTTTTGACCTGTCTTCCCTCTTTGTTTCCTTAAAAGAGTCAGTTCCCCTATCTGATTAACAAAAACCCAATATCAATTGTATAGCTAAACATAAGAAAAAACTGTAATATCATGCTTGAAAACTGACTGATTTACCTTTCTGATCTTCCTTCTTTTCTTTTAACTTCTGAGACAACATGCAAAATAGATTAGCAAGTTACTATATTTAGGAAAGGGCATTATTAGCAGCCCAAGTCATCAAGAGATCTACCAGAAACTAAATGTAAGCGGGGCAAAAAAGCAAAATTATATGCATGAAGTCATGTGCATGACACACCTCTTTGAAGGCTAGTTGGGGCTCTCTCTCCATAACAGCCTTCTTGTGAGCAAGCCACTGTGCTCTCCAAGTGTCCAACGAAGGAAGACATTCAGATAAATCCGGAACAAATAGAACTGTAACTTCCTTATGGCTAAAGAAACCGTCCTTGTCAAATCTATCATAATGTATCTGCACATACCAATAGCAGTCTACACATATTAGCTATCTTAGTACAGGTCGACTATACTTATTCATTCATTCAACAAATAAACATGAACAACACAAAATATGCATAGGATACATAAAAAGAAAAAACACAAAGAATGGATCAATTATTTAGAAAAATGTTTTTATGGTTTGGACTCCTATCCACCATCCTCTGACTTGTAAGCTAATGGATTGGACATGATACAATTCAAAAACCAACAGAAAAAAAAAAGAACAGAAGAGTTTGTTCAAAAATGGAAATCATTTTCTGTAGGTGTTTAAAGTTTCAATAAGTAATGCAATTTGTACCAACAGATCTTACTATCCAAAAAAGTAATGTGGCAACAAGTTACAAAAGCATGACTTATGAAAAATATTTTACAATTTGTTTTCTAAAGGAACAAAAGAAAAGGAAATGTTCACTGTTCTAGTTTTAACACATATATTAGGTGGTGCAAGTTTTGGTTTCCATAACATTTACTATGTTCGCAATGACTAAAACAACTAAAACCTCAGTTGCTTGCTGGAGATAAAGATGGCGCAAAAATGTTATACAGTCACAATATTCTATTCTTGATCTGCAATCAGCCTGCACTAGTCACCGCAACCAAAACAAATGGATTTGGTGTCCATCACACAAACATTAATATACCATCTGCAAACTAACTGCACATCCAGCTAAGAGATTCAAGTCATTTCAAAGACAAGAAACAAGTAAAGCCTACCTCAAGAAAGCGATTCCAGGTATGGCAGTTTTGCAAATCAAGCTGAGTGACATCCTTGGCATATCTACATGCACATATTAGTTTAATTCACTAGAGAAGGCATAAATAAGCAATATGCTGACTTAAAGAACGATAGAAAATACACACCTAAGGGCTGTTTGAATTAAAGCAGAATCATCACTGGAGGGGTTACCACCATCAGCAACATCCCATGGACCACCAATAGCCATGAAACTGTGATCTCTTTTTAGAAGAGCAAACCTTAGAACATTACAGATATGGGGTATGCGATCATCTGAGCTTTTGTCAGATAACAACTCTTCCAGAACATTTTTTCTAAGCCCGCTCATTAAAATTATCTGAAATCAAGAGACAAAAATATTACACATTCACCAAGAAACAACATTAACCGCATGGCCACAATGTGAAGCATGCTGCAACAAAAGAAAGACAATAAGAAAAGAGTGGGCAACCACAGCACAAAATACGATGTATTATTTTGGTTTTGGTTTATAAATACATGTCCTATTCAGTTGTATATTCATGCAACCCTAGCTTCAGAAATGATCCATCCAATCAAAAACTTTTTAAGCACCTTTAGATTCCACTTGGACATTCCAAATCACTATCTTTTACTCATGGGTAACAAAAAGATGAGAGTATATTGGGGGCTAATTGGTGCATTAACTATAAAAAGACAGAACACCCAGGTTTTTCGCCTTAGTGGTGATGATAAAATATCAATCCACAAGATTCAAATCTTGCTGAGTGCAAAGGGACGAGGGTCACTTGGCCCCAAATGGATTCTTCTTGAGAAATAGGAACACAAGGACGTGTTCAATTGTCAAGGAAAACTTTAAAAGCTTCAGAAATGAGCTGTAAACTGTGACAGAAACTAAACATGATGCATAGAAATGATTCGTAGTTTAAGCATCAGTTGACTTGAACTCTACATAGCTAAATAATAGAACCTTGAAGATGAACTCAAACTCCAAGCAGATATAAAAAAATGAAGAAAACAACAATCACCCACTTTTGCATTCCAAATTGTTCTTCCATGATCTGATTCTCCAAGTTGTGTGTTCAAGAGTGTATTGGATGGTTCTTTCAGCTCTGCAATACTCTCACCCTCCAAAAAGTCATGCTCAAAGCTGTTCATTTCCACAATTATTGCCAAATTATCTAAGAAACTGGTCAGACTTATGCATACAAAATTGAAAAAACTCAATAACTGATAATTAACAGTTTACAAATATTGCAGCTACATGCCCGCAGATTCATCAGCAAGCATATAATATCTATATCGACAATGAAACAACTCACTGAAAAGAGTGAAAAAAAATAATTAAAACTCCTAAAGCATGCAACTAATACAAGGAAAAGTAAATACCTAACCGGTGTATTGACCGAAAGATTAAGGTTCCCCTTTGGCCAGTTCACAACAACCTGAGAGAGAAAGTTCATCATTGATAGAGAAATGATCAAGGCATGATTCCCTCAAAAAGGAAAAGAAAAAGAAAAAGGAAAAGCTAAGCATAAACCTTGCAAAATTCTGGAGATATAAAGAGTCTGGGGTATCGCTTGTCTATTGACAAATAGTCTCGCTCTGTATCTACCAATCTGGATGTGTAGACCTACATTCAGAAAGCATTGAGTACCCAAATATAAATTAACCAACAACTTGGTACTGTAACTGGATGTAGAGATGTAGAGCAGAGAAAGCACAGAAACAAAAGTTATAATTCCTTTATCTTTCTTGCAAGTATTATTTCTGAATTTGGAAAGCAGCAACAGCGACAGTAGACAACCACCTATCATCAACCCTAGAACATCTTATACTGTGAAATTCCATATCCAGTTCTCTTCGATCCAATCCGGAAAGTCTCAAGAGATAAGCATCATGGTCTCTGAATGATGCAAGCACATATCCCATTGAAACACAGAGAGGTAGAAGAATTTACAAGATGAAAGACCTTATATAAATGGGAACAGTC
Source organism: Erythroxylum haughtii (assembly GCA_025504935.2). NCBI lineage: Eukaryota > Viridiplantae > Streptophyta > Magnoliopsida > Malpighiales > Erythroxylaceae > Erythroxylum > Erythroxylum haughtii. The sequence continues at coordinate 772,769 of JANSVB020000004.1, forward strand.
AAGTGAACCAACAGGAAGATAATGACAACTTAATGGAAGGAAGAAATCAGATTGATTTCCCACCAAGACTAAGAGTCAAGAGAGCAAAGGAAAACTTTGGAAACAAGGTGAACACAGCTATTGGCAGATCAGGGGAAGATGCAAAGCAAAGGAGATCAGTGGAATGGTCAGTTGAATTTAAGAGACTGAAGCTATTTAAAGCATAATGCAAAGGGAAAAAGTTCGCATAGAAACAGGAACAGAAAGATTCAAAGTGCAGAGACTACGGCACCTTGAATTCTGAAACTGAACAAGAAAAAAGAACAGAATTTCGAGAGTTAAACATCATGGAATGACAAAGCTCTTGCACTGTTCTGCATTACCTTGCATACATATTCTCTCCTTTTTTCTTTAACAGGTGAATGACGCCTTCAGCATAACAGAACATCAAGTTAGTTGAGAGGCTACAAGAGATACATGAAGCTATATTTTGAATTTTAGCAGGGTGCAAAATGAAACATCAAGATCCACCTATGTAAAGCTTCATGCATTGGGGAGTCTCGACGTGATAATTTCACATCCTTGATCAAAGACGAACCACGACGATCCCTTGAGTGTCTTAATGGAGTTCGTTCCCGCTTGCTTTCAATTTCACGTTTCCGTTCTCGTTCCCTCTCCTCTCGTCGCTCCCTTCCACGTTTTCTTTCCCTTTCCCTTTCTCTTTCTCGTTCTCGTTCTCGTTCCCTTTCTCGATCTCGATCTCGATCTCGTTCTCGTTCTCGTTCACGTTCACGATCTCTCTCCCTCTCTCTATCCTTCTCCCTTTCACGTAGAATCTCTCTACGCCGTTCCTCCTCCCTTAGCTCGAACTCCCGAAGATAACCAGCTCTTTCATCCCTACGCTCATCAATTCTTAAATGACTACTACGGTAGTCTAACTCAAGAGATGTTCCATGAAGACCTTTTCCCGAGCCATAATCCCGACCAGGAGGCAAGCTAACTCCATAACCAGGATTTGATTTACTTTGAGAGTACAAAAGATCATCCAAATTTCTCTGCGGACCTGCTCCTAATATAGATGGAGGATGTTGTCCACCATATGAAGAAGCACTAAGCATCGATGAACCGCGTATATCAGCATCAATTCTTCCTCCATAAGACATAGAATCCTGGGTGGGATGACGATTAGCAGCAGTTCTTGCTGCCAGATAATCAATTTGTCTGCCAGAAACACATGCTACTTAGTGCAACAAAAAATATATACCAACTAGCTCAGTTGTTCACAGACTGTCACCATTGTTGACAGGACGAATTTTGGTACAGAGAGGTCAATATCATCCTCTTCTTCGGTCAAAAGAATATATCTGTGACTAACAATCCTATCTGTGAAATGCATAAGGTCCATTCCAACACATCAATCATATGGAAAATATTTGAACATAAAATTACCTGGTGCCTCCATCAAGAGAACCAGACTGGATTGACTGAGATTTCAAGAGCTGTTCTTGTCGTAGCAATGATGTCTGATCAATACGCTCATACCTCTCAGGCTGTTAAGTACAGGTGATAAAACAACATTCAACATTATTATCCTAAGAGTAATACTCGTGCCAGAGCACACTTTGTAATACAAATAAGTGCAAAATATTAAAACATAAAAGAAATTTCAACGAGGCCAAGAAATAAACCTGATGTTGGCGACCAAAACCAACAGAATCTGCATATCGTGCAGCTGGCTCACTTTGAATTTCTCGTCCCATATAAGAACTCGGTCTATCAACAAATTGTCGTCTTTCGATAGCTGGGTATTCAGTAATCTTCTCCACATATAATGGATCACTTTTGTGACTATATCCATGACTTGATGCTGTAACATAGTCACTAGATGTAAATTTTGGAGAATCAGTTACAGCTGAGGAGTAGCCACCACGTCCTTCTAAAGTCAGCGATGCACTCCCTTTGCCACTTATTGTAGTAACCTAAAGAATAAGATGTACCTTGAAGCTTAGGAAGATTCCCAAAAATTAGTGAAAATTCATTAGAGTATTAGAATTCCAAGCAAGAAGAGTGTCATTGTTTGAATGGCATCATAAAAAGGTTGGAAGTTGAAAGCTTACATATAAATTTCCACATATAAGATTCCAAAGGAAAAAAAAAATTGCCATGCATGCATCTTTACGGTTATTGTATCAAGCTTAACACCATG
>JANSVB020000004.1:823719-837333 GCA_025504935.2 Erythroxylum haughtii
TTTCCTTACGAAGGAAGTAGTTAATCTCATAGGCTAAAGTATAGAGATACTTAAACAACGTGTGGGTGCTTATTAGATAACAAGTTCACTAAACAAATCCGATATGAAAAATCTATTTGGAACATTACTTGTATATTTATAGAATTCTCATTATGATGATTGTATAAGTGATCATTTGAATTAAGATCACCAAAGTTATCTTGTATAGGGATTGCTACATTTTAATACTGCTTATGAAGTACTTAATCATGGGTTGTTCGATCAGTAGTCATTGGATGTAGCATGCATTATATGGAGATAGTTGTGTGATCAATATATGATTCATCGCCCTAAAGTAAATAGGAAAAATGTTCCGTTGTTCTTGATTAGTATTGATTCGGAAAATCTTTGGCCAAGCTGGAATGACGTTTGGTAAATAGTTTACAAATATCATTAATTGAATCATATACTAATGACAGATAATTAATATGATTAAGCTCAAAATAGAGTAGACATTAATTCTATGCTCTATGGCTAATCAGAATATTGATTAATAAAATAATTGAATTATACAGAAAAATCATGCACAGAAAGGTTAGTCAAAACTACTTTAACATTCATAAATATTTGGTTAGTCATGATACGTTACTAGATTAATTTATGATTATAAATTATTTAATTGGAGAATTAACAATAAATTAAAAGGAGTTTTAATTTATCTAATTCTAATTATAAATTAGAATTAGAATTTATAAACATTGCCAACATATTTGAGAACCTAATGGGTCTCACATATAAAATGAGTTGAAAAGAGCAAAGTTAATTTAATAAAGTTAGATTTAATTGTAAAGTTTGAGAACCTTTATGATTAAATATGAGATATTTAATAAGTAAGAATCAATATGTGATATTGGATTTTATTTAGACATAGTTGGTATTTAATTAAAATTACAAATAATTTTAATTACAATTTAATTAAAATTAGAAGTTAATTTCAATGAAATTATCAAAATGTCCAAAACCTATTATAAATAGGCTTAAGCTGTTTGGAGCCAATACTTCTTGCTTAACTCTCTTCGTAAAAATTACAATGTTTTCTCATCGCATTCTATAGATACCGTTAAAGGCTGGACATTTACACAACTACGATGGTTGAAACATATCGGTTTCGAAAATAGTTCGAAGGATACGACAAGACTATTATCAAGTTTCAAAATAAGGTACGAATTAAGTTTTTGTTTTATTACGATTTGTGTTAATTATTTTATAAAATTAAAGCGATCTTAATTTTTTAGAAATCAAAAGTTGCAAAAAAAAATTTGCAATTATTTCGTTATGACCAGGATCAAATCCCGACCTAATTTTTCAACATGCTGAAAATGGAGACTGAGATATGAAAAATCATGAAGATGGTTACCGAGTGATGGGAGATGATAAGAGGATTTTGATATTGACGAGGCACACAATAGCCTCTCTTCTGAGCTCAGCGATCCTTTGTCTTCCTCTTTTCGGAGTCCAACAATACGACCACCATCTGCTAATTTGTTGTTGCAATATAACATCACTCCGTCGTGGAATCTCCAAGTTCTATGATCTTCCCTTTACTTTTTATTCCCTCACATTAGACAACGAAATTGTTGTTAGAAAAAAAAAAGTGAAAATTTAAATAAAAATCTAATTTTAAAGTAATGTTAAATTATTTTATAAATTAATAATTTTCAATTAAATAATAATTTCTTGTGATTATTTAAAAATCTAAACTCTTCAAACTCTTATGCTTTAAAATTTTTTAAAGAAACATATCATCTTATATAAACAGGGCAAACTTTGAAACAACTGATAAGATTATTCATTTGTGACCAGAAATCACGAGTTCGAGTCATGAATCATCTTGCTAATTGAGATAAAGAAAATTATTAAGACAACGTAATCTAAATATAAATTAATTATTGTTATTGCAAATTTTGATAAGTAAGTATTATAATTTTATATTAAATATAAATTTTTAATTATTTATTTCGGAATTAGTGATTCTCTTAAGTTTAAATAAGAGTTATGATTAAGTAGTTGAAATTAGAGTATTATAAATGATATCAAAATCTTCGTTAATTAGTACAATATTAAAATCATTATCAAAATTTATTTTTAAATTTATAATTATCTTAACTTTGAAATTATAATTGTTACTGAATTAATTTAAATCATTGATTAAAAAATACAAACGGTTTGACTACTACAAGTAAAAATTTTGAATTGTTCAACTTTTCGGTTCGATCTATTTTAATAACTCTCGTTGTTAAAAATTAATCAATAATTTTTTCGTAAATTAATAAATTTTTATGAAATAAATTAATTAATTTTATTTAACAATATCTTTTTTAAATAAATTTTAAATTTTTTAATTAATAAAAATATTTTTAAATTTTAAATTTTATTTAATCTTTAATCAAGAACAGTAAACATATAAAGTGGGCCTGAGACTCTTGCTCTCGGCCCGAAATTTATCCAAGGTAAGTCCATCAGACACATGGACGAACGGACTGAAACACACCGCTTAAAAGGAGCAATTTGCATTGTTTCCTTCTATCATAACTGTGCGTGCTCTTCAGGCTATTTTCTGCAATCTCCAGGATAAGGAAGCTCCTGAATTTGAGTTTTTCCTGTTATAGCCAGCTCTGCCATCTCCGATCTTCATATCCGGTAAGTAATAAACCTAAATACTCACTATCAAGATTGATAATAGTAATCTTTAGTTATGTTCTACTTTTTCAGTTGCAGCTTATTTTCTTCCACCTGATGTCAATATCTTTATCAGAACTGTTACATCGGTTTAGCATAGTGTAAGAAATGATCAATTCTTCGTGTTTTTTATTTCTCCCTTTTTACTTACTAATGATTTAACTACTGGATGGTTGAAGAGCTTACTCCAACTTGAAGATTTTTACTTCATCCCCATAATTCAGTCGATAGTAACTATGGAAAAAGCACTGATTTGGATTTACACCACGTATGGAACTTCATAACGTCACAACAAGCAGTGCGTTGTTGAAATGTTAGCTCTTTTTTTGCTACTGCAGAAGAATGTCAAGCGTCAAGGCCGAGGAGGGAACAGTTCAAGAGCGAGAAGTTAGTTTCAGTAATCAAGTTGATGAAGGTCAATCCGTGGAAGCGGGACTTAAAGATTCTGCTGAAAGCGATGAGAACCCAGTTTCGAAAACTCAGGAGGAGGTAAGAGTGGAATGTATTGTTTTCAATTTTAGACTGCTTTATATATAAAAAGAAAGCTAATCTCATACCTTCAGGAAAAAGATAACATCGATAAAGGAATGGTTTGATTTTCTTATCACTGTATCTTCAGGAGGAAACTATAGTAATATAGCTCTTTCACAGGAGGAAAAGGTCAAGGGGAGATATGGAGAACTGCTGCCAAAGAAGAAACCATTGATATCCAAGGTAGCTTCTTTCTTCTTTAAAGATGTTGATTCGTTCCAGTAGAGACTTAGCCAGTGGGGGTGTTCATTTTTTTTTTCACTTCTGTCAGGACCATGAACGAGCCTTTTTCGATTCTGCGGATTGGGCTCTGGGAAAGGTTTGTCTGTTAAAACTTTCATGTTTAGTTAGCTATCTTCTATGTCACTTGAATTGGAAAGAGTGAATCGAGTAATCCAATTGTACAACAGCAAGGAGCGCAAAAGCCTAAAGGACCTCTCGAGGCTCTCCGGCCGAAGTTGGAGGTAATAGGTTGAACTCACCCTCTCCTTGACTCGAAGTTAATAGTTGCATGTTTTATAGTTCATAATGTACATCGTTAAAATGACTTGCTGCCTTTGCATTGATTAGCCAACCCCACACCACCAAGTGCGTTCAAGACTCTCAGATTATGCTGCAGCAGATGATGATTGTGGTAATAAAGCTTTTCCAGCACTGTTACTAATCCTTGTTCATGGCATACAATATAGAAAAATATGTTGGTTGAGTATTAAAAAGAAAAGAAAGAAATCGTATACTTAACTTTCTCGTGTTAAAACTTTGGCTTGTCGCAATTGAAATGTCCAAATACTTGTTCTGTATATACTATAAGATAACATTGACTTCACTGAGCTCTTGCAGTTGATAGTGGTAGCCCTCATATGCCTATTGAAGACCAGACTTGCATGTTAGACAATACAACTGATGAGAAGACTGCAGGAGAGGAGNNNGGAAACCATGAAAAGCTACCAATCAAGTGACTACATGAATGATTGTGTGCTTTTTATTTTGTATTTTAAGCATAGAATGGAGGGAGAAAAGAAGGTCTATAATGTCAAGATTTAAGCAGCAGTATGAATGTTCAGTGATCAAGACAGACAATATTTCTTGCTCTTGAGTATCATTAGTGTCCCAAATGTTAAACTATGCATACAGTCCAAAAGATAGCATTTGCTCATAAGGAAAGTTTCCTTCCAACAAACAAAAAAGATAATTACATTTCAAAAGAAGAGTCTCACTACATAAAAAGTTTATTTAGTTTTGAATTAATCATAATGCTCCACACTCTTTTGACTACACTTCTATAGCCTAAACAGAGTACTGCAGACTTGTCATGCATTACCAAGGCAGGTATATGCATTATTTCCAACAATAGCTATGAGTATGTTCACAGATTGGGTCCAAAAAAAACAAGCAAAAAAAATAAAGAAATGCATTGCTGTACAATAGGAACCGACAACCAGAATCTTTGACTAAATCTCAATTGCCAAGTTGAGTTTATAAATGTATAAAATAAACATTGTTGAAGCGGCGGCATTTACTAAATTAAGCTTGTTGAAATCACTAATATGGCCTTAGCATTTCAGAATGGAACTATTACACTTCCATCTTGTGTTTGTTTCCGTTTTATGGGACCTCATGATCTAGAGTTAGATGAATTACCTATGCTATAAAGTAGATATGGCCTAAAGTAGCAAATGCTAGGGAATAAATGATCATAAGACTGTAAGACCAAAATGAAAATTGTCGTAAGATCCATGTTAAATCCGGTAGAAAATGAAAGGAGAATTCATGTTATCCAGAACAGATGCCAATGATTTCCCAATTGAATAAGGGATTGGTGAGGAAATGCAAGTACAAAATGTATGGGGGAATAGGGGGACTCCAGAAGAACCTAATATTACTGAACCTTCCTCATTTAGCTCAAAACAAAGTCAAATAGTAAGAAGAATTTTCAGCTTATAGAAGAAATGGTTTATTTAGTTTTGTCCATGTCATATGAGGATAGAAATGCTGTGTTACAATTCTGTGTCCGTAGAGAAAATAATGGAAAACAGAAATTTTCCTTCACCTTTCAGGATCAAATTATCAGTTGACACAAAACAGTATCAACTATGATCTGTTCAAATTGATTAGACCGGCAAAGGGCAGAACTGATGTTCCAGCTCATGGCTTAACAGTCGAACAACCCCCCCGCACATGCGCCAGAAGAAATAGAAATCATGGTAGACCAAACCTGTCATATGAATTCAACAATTAATTTAGCTCCATCTACTCTATACCTATGAGAATGAAAATCCAACGAACAGAGGATGCCTACCCCTTTGGTTGGTTTTAACCCCATCAGAATGACAACCAAGGAAAGTGCTCAAAAATGGGCATGTCCTAAGGAAATATAGCCCATTTGCGATTTTTGGACGGCTGAAGAAGAAAACCTGAAGAAACAGAATAACCACGAAACTTCCTTTAAAGCAACTTCTAGTTTTCTGATCAATTTCACATTGTTGATTTCTACCAACTTCTCATATGCCATTAAGAAAAACAAAGCGTGGTTTAAACAGATTGGAGAAAAAAGTCAGAAATATGGTTGATTCCCATCCAATAGCAAAAACGTGGAAAAAGAATTGGGTAAAATAGGACAATAAAAGTGATAAAAGAAAAGGTTAAGCGACTCATTAGATGCGATCACCCTGAACGCGATGATGTTGTATTAAATCCAAATTACAGCTAATTAAAAGTTTCCAGGCCCTAAGAACATCACAAACATCAATTGACAACTGAAACAACATATCAGACTTCAATAATCGAACTCTTTCCCCTATATAAGCAAGGAGATAAAGTCATGGCTCCCAATCTTTAAAAGTTTACAAGAAATTACACCATAGTGCTGCTACAGATAAGAATGCTGATAGCATGGACGAGAGGGCGAAACTTCATAATTATAGGTTTGAAGTTTTTGGAAGGTGATTGCATCATCGGGTCATGTTGGTGAAATCAAAGCATTGAGAGCAGGCCAAAGTGAACCACAAGTTTGCCAAACTCTGTACATCTGATCTTTTTCTGACCTAGGCTGAGGGTTTCATCACAAAATGAAAGGCTTGCTTCAATGTTTTGGTAGATCACCGCTGTTTAAGTTTTGGAGGGGAACCAGCAAAGGCAAAAACATGCATTAGAATTCTAAAACTAGGATGGCTGGGCTGCAAATCATAAATGAGTGAAGTCTTCTATATTGAGAAATTGGTAGGTATATATATGTTCAATTCAGTCAAAAAATAAGATGAAAAGAAGGGGATGGCAAAATTTCCTACCTCTTTACTAGTACGCATGATGTTTCCTTTGGGATAATGGATTTTGACCAGATAACCTGGTAATGTAAGCTAAAAAATCAGGACTGTAACAGATTATCCACAAACAATAGTCTTAAGATTAGTAAGTGCAAGGACCAACATTAAACAGGTGGGACTCGTATTAATCTATTGAACATTTTTAGAGAAACAGAAAGAAACTTACCCTGTACTGCCATGACGCCCAGAAGAGTATCCACCATATCCTCCATAGCCAGTTTCATTAGTACCCTTAACAGTAACAATATAGATAAAGACTCGTGAGAAAAATATCAATCTAATGGGCAACTAATCCTGTATTTAGATAAGCAGACATTGGAACTGTAAACGCACACAATTGCTCCATAGATTGTATTCTAGATCCATATTAAGCTAAAAACATGCAAATAACTTACCAAAGAACCCCCATTACTTCCATAACTGTCATTGAGGCCCAAATCACGAGACGCATATCCCCCAGAGGAGGAAGAATATCCACGTCCCCGGGATTGACCATCTCGGCTTCCATGCTTGGGACCACCTAACATATCCGATGGCATGGACATGTAAGGAAATGCAGGTGGAAATGCAGTTAATGCTCCATCCCTTCCAAACAAATTGGCTTTCAATCTCAAAATCACTTGTAACAAAGCACTGCTAGCAACTTCCAGACTACCAGTGATCTGTTCAGCATTAAAAGATAGAATTTCATGTGAGTACAAAGTTCAGCTCAAAAAGAATCCGTCCAAACAAAGACATATGCACCCTCAAGGACGCATTCGCATATGTATAAACTATGCTGGTAAGATTATTTACCTGCACCATCTCATCATCTTCAGAAGCAACTTTGGGAAGAGTATAATCGGAAAGAATTCGAATGCTTGCCCTTGTTGTATTTCTCATCTCAGTAATAATAGCCCCACCTTTTCCCATAAGGCATCCAATCTGTGATCGTGGCACAAGCAGACGGGTTGTGATTACAGAATCACCTGATTCCCTTTCATTTTTCTCACTGCATCGAGGTTGCAAGCGCAATGCTGCATTCATGGTTGGAGATTGATCTTCAAAAAACTGGGAAAAAAATTTAAAATCATTAAGGATAAGTACATTGAATGATATGAATAGATGCAATTAACTTAAAGCAGAATTTATGCTCACCTCTTTTGCTGAAATGAATATGATGCAATCATCTCCTTCAGCACTTGAGCTATCAACTTTAATGCTGGCCCTTGATTCCTGCCGAATCTGTTTGATGATGCCACCACCTTTTCCAATGACACCTCCAATATTTCCACTAGGACACAAAAATCTAAGAGAGAACTCTTTAGCACAAGAATCATCTCTTGAATCAGAGTAGCTGCCACCTTTATAGTTTCCATAAAAACCCATGAAGGGGGCACCGGTATTTGCAGTTACAAACATGCCACCAGACTGATATGAATTGGATGAGGAAGTAAAAAGCAGGTGCTGGAATCGAGATGGATTGTCGTGAAGACGAGATGCTACTTGATGAAGAGCCATTCTCACAACAGCAGGTTCCCCAATAATCTGACACCCCACCAAAAGGAAAGAAAAATTAGGATTCCTTTTCTAAACTAGCATATTGTATAAAGATTCATTATCCAAAGGTTATTAATCTTAAGGAGCATGAGGAAACTAAATCGTTTGAAGCTACAAATCTCCAGTAGCCTCAAAACATATTTTTTACACCAGCAACAGAAATGAAAGTTAACCAGACAATTATTCACTAATATTGAGCAAATTCACTTTTCACAAGACTTTTTACCTGAAGAAGTTCATCACTACTCAATGCCGAAGGAGGCAGGTGTTCATCTTTCAAAACACGAATCTGAACACCCGTTTCACTCCTTATATTCTGAATTACCTGCCCGCCTTTTCCAATAATACATCCAATCTGATCAGACGGCACCAGCATTCTCACAGTCACTTGCTGGGACGTTTCACCAAAATCATCCTCAGCATCGGAAACAACAGATGGAGGCAGCTCCTCAGCAATAATCCTGTCATGTACCATGAAAAGTGCGTCGTGCGCAGGGGACACAAACTGCCCAGTATCACCAAAAACATTGGTTTCGTCACTTGGACTATAGATAGTAACAATCCTCTCGTCGAAACCTGGAACAGCCTCACTAATCCTAATGTTGGATTTACTATCTGCTCTTAATTGCTTAGCAATCTCTCCACCTCTACCAATAATACTACCAATCTTTCTCAGAGGACACAAATAGCGGTACACAGTATCGTCGTTCCCAATAGCGTATTGGTCGCTATCGTCACCTGGGTTTCTTCTCTTACCGCCGCCATAATCAGATTGCGAATGGGATCTCTTCCCGTAGTCATTTCTCTGCCCAGCCATTCTAAACAGCTAGAACCCAAAGTTTGCTTATTTCACTATGAATACAAATACCCAGTTCAATTAAAGACAACCCAGAAAAGAATACCATCAAAAATCAAACAAAGAACGCATACAGATCAAGTCAACAGAAAACTCACATGTCAAGAAATGAAAAGATGAAAACTTTATACCTTTTTATTCTCGTTCTTCTTCCTTCGGTCCAGCAAATATGCAGATTTGTACGTTGGTCGTTGGAATATATCTAGAGGACAGAGACAGACCACATATGGAAACCGAGAAAGAAAACTAGCGTGACTCGGAAGATAATGTCTAGTGAGTCACTCGAGAATAGAAATATCTAGCAAAAAAAGCAGACAGCTTAGTCTAGATATTAGGGTTGTACATTTGTAACCTTTGGCAGCTACTTAGATTGACTGAAATATCCCGACATTGCTAAATGACTAATTTAGCCCCTGTCTTTGTTACTCTTGTCTTTGTTAATTTTTGAAATTTTATTTTTCTTAAATTTTGTTGAAAAATATAATCGAATCAAATATTATTAACACAAAATAATTACATTTAGATCAATGTTAATTAGATTCGACAGAGACTAAAAGGGGTTAATAATATTTAGATGATTTATATGTATTATTTATATTTATATATTTTGTCGTTGTTTTTAATGAAAATTTAAATAAGGGGGTTTTTATAAAAATTTAAAAATTATTAAAAATAGTAATTTTAAAAAATAAAAGTTTTTAAATTAGTTAAACTATATGAAATTTTTGTATCTTTTATTTATATTATTATTAGATTATAAAAGTATTTATATATGTTACATTTATATATAAAAGTAAGATTTTCACACTTTCTCAAGTCCTAAATACACATTTAAAGCATAAAATATAAATAGATAAATATTGGAAATTATCTACGTAAATAAATGCCTATAAAAAAGTTACTTAAATTAGATTAGATATGAACCAATTTAGCCGAAGTAACATTTTATCTCATTGACATTTTATTTCATTAATTATTGATTTTTAGGGACAGGCAACAACGAGCGACTCATGAGCCTATATTCAAGTATTTTCAATGATTGACCCATGGGTTAATCCGATTCAGATAGACCTGAGATTTAATTAAAAAAATTATTTTATATTTTTAATTTTAAAAAAATCAATATGACTAACACATAACCCGACTCATTGTCATTTCTAATTGTTTTAAGTGGCGTAAAATTTAGAAGCTTCAATATTTAAAAAAATAATTGGAAAAATATGACAAATATTTGTTGATAATTTCGTTAAAAATTAATTTTCATTTTTTTTAGATCTCTCAAACTTGATCAACAAATACTATATGTTAAAAATATTTTGACACTTATTTTTATCGGTCTATTGAAAGAACATATCAAGCCTAGTAATGGACTTTAAAGTCCAAACTTAAGCAAGAAGAATATAAATACATAGAAAATTATATTTATCATTTGATACCATTGTCAACAACAACAACAATAATTCAATGAAAGTCCCACTGAAGCAGGATCTGAAAAGGTTAAAAAATACACAATTATATCTTTAACTAATAGAGAGTCTGTTTTTTATAGACCCGCATAAAAAAGAAAGAATAAATATATATACTAAAAATAAATACTAATATACAAATAAAAATACATATTAATATAATAAAGTAATATAACAATATTAAATAAATATATACAAATATAAATATAAAAATGTAATAAAATAAATTATACAATAAATATAAAATAAGGTAATGACTAAAAATAAAAGATAAAATAAGTAAATGAATACAGAAACAAGAGAGAAGACAAGTAAATAAATAAAACAAACAAGTTGTTATAAGGTAATGTTTAGGTTAAGTAAAGAAATGTTCAAGTTAAATAACTAAGAGGGAAGTATTATATATTAAAAGTTTAGGCTAAATATAAGACATAAGATTTAAAAAATGATTAAAAGACCTATTAAAAAGAGAAAGACCTCTCTATGTGAGATTCTTTACCCATATTTTAGTATGCCAAAGTTTTTTGTTAAGGGTCACGTCCTTGATAAGTTTCAACATAGTTAAATCATTATTGATTACCTCCTCTCAATTCTTCTTAGGTTTTCATTTTTTTCATCTTACAATCTCTAAGTTTAATATTTTTGCACCTTCTCACTAAAACATCAGGATATTTCCTCTTAACATATTCGAACCACCTAATTCTTTTCTCTCTTAATTTTTTATTAATATTAATTACCTTTAATTTGTCTCTTACCATTGCATTCCTGACCTTATATCTATTAATAAGATTATACATCCAATAGGGCATCCTCATCTCTATCACCATTAATTTATGATAGTACACATGTTTGATGGGCCAACACTTTGCTCCATAGAGTATGGTCGAATTTATCTTTGAGCTTGAGTGACATCTTCTTATTATATAAAACTCATTATGCACTTCTCCATTTAAGTCACCCTAACATAATATGGTGAACAATATCGAGTTATAGTTTGTTGATCTTGACAAGCGTGCAATTAACGATCACATATCCACATGTACAATCTAAATAACAGATAAAATAAATATCACCTCCTCCTTTTTCTTCCTGCTTATAATTGACGTCAAACCTAACTTATCCCCAATCATAAATGACTTCACACTTCGATTATGTAAGCCTCCATTAATAATCGAAAACTTTCAACATCAATTGTTGGTTATAAATACAACTCTTTAGTTCATGCTCGTATGTGTGGAAACCCTTGAGGTTAAGTCTAAATCTCCCTGTAGCACCCAACAGGTAGAACTGATATTAGACGTAACATATCATAATGAACACCAAGTAAAGAGAGGTCCACAAATTAAACAACACTACAATCCTATTCATAACATATCGCAGGCCAGTTTTATCCAATATGTTATAAGAACAAAATCAAAGGCCTATTTATGTTGATTTTGACAACATTTCACCAGAGTCATACTACTAAATTCATTACCACTAAAATTCAAGCTACCACCATTAATGCCCCATATTTATATGATGGATTCGTGTGATCATATCATATAATTGGAAAAAAAATGATAGAACTATATGGGGAATCAAAAGCTGTAAAGTGTTAAACTTTTTGCTCTACTTTGATAATCTCAATAAGAGAATAAAAAATTGGTAATTACAAGTTGTTAAAAAACCAATTCAAGAATCACTTTGCCAGCGACCTATATAGACCTTACAAAATGGTAAATTTGTTTAAGATAATAAAAATTAAAGAAACCTTATGAGATTATACCAGAGAATTCAACATGGAAGTTAAACAAATAACCAATCTCAATACCTTCATTTATAGACGTTGCTTTTAAGAAAGGGTTGAAATGATACCAGACCTTGTAAATGGACATGGTACATATCTTCGAGAAAGTACAAGAGTGGGCCATTAGGCATATCAACCTAGAGGAAGCTAAGTTATTTGTAGATAAATCGAATAGATCCCTAAAGCATATATACCATATTAGACTTAACAACAATATGTATTGTAAACTAAAGAAAAATAGATTAATAGATTTTATTAGGAAAGTAGAACAAGAGAGTGTCTATAAATAGAGGAGCAAGCTTAGAGGATGAGTAGAAGTAAAATTTCTCCCTTTAAATGCAACCAAAAATCACCATTCTAAACTTTATAAGAGAATAAAATATAGCAATTCCTCCTCAACCTATGCTAATTGAGAAGAAATCAACTAAAAGCTATTATATATTCAATTAAGACAATAACCATGACATTGAAGATTATAAGAAACCCATAAGAACTATCAAGCATCTCTTACAAAGAGGAAATTTGGTTCAATTTCTTAAGAAAAGTAAAGATACCTTCTTATAGAGACATTAGTCATAAGGATAAAATTAGGTAGTGTCAAGGCACAAGTCTAGAACAGACCATAAAAAGATATAGCACATTAGACATGAGAGCAATAACGATTGTAACCTGAAGAAAAATAGATTGATAGATTTGATTAGGGAAGCATAACAAAATAGTGTTTATAAATAGAAGTGCAAGCTTGGAAGACAAGCATAAGCAAAATTTCTCCCTCTAAATGCATCCACAGATCACCATCTTGAACTTTATAAGAGAATAAGATCTAGTAATTCATCATCGACCTGTGCTAATAGGAAAGCAATCAACTAAACCTACTATATATTCCATTATAATTACAACCTAAAGATTATAAGAAACCCATTTGGCCATCGAAAATCTCCTGCAAAGAGGAAATTTGGTTAAATTTCTTTAAAGAAGTAAAGATACCTTCCTATATAGATGTCAGTCATGAGGATGAGATCAGAAAGTGTTAAAGCCTTATTGTACAGAACTATGATTATAGATTAAATATTATTTTTAATACCACTTCTTTTCGTATAACAACTCATTTATTTATTTATTTTTGTCACTGCTAGTTTTTCTTTTTTGAGCTCTCACTCTCCTCTTTTTCTCTCACTACCAATTATGTTTCTTTTGAACTCTCACCTTTACTCACATTCTTTTCTCTCTC
Source organism: Erythroxylum haughtii (assembly GCA_025504935.2). NCBI lineage: Eukaryota > Viridiplantae > Streptophyta > Magnoliopsida > Malpighiales > Erythroxylaceae > Erythroxylum > Erythroxylum haughtii. The sequence goes on from JANSVB020000004.1 coordinate 837,173, forward strand.
TTTTTAATCTCAATTAGTTCTTAGTAACCTAAAGGTATAAAAGTAATATTTTTTGTGCCTTGTAAATGTATACTCCCTCCTATCCAAAATAAGTGTCGTTTTAGAGAGATGCACACTTATTAAGAAAGCTAGTGAAATGTTTGATATACCCTTATTAATTG
>JANSVB020000004.1:858136-869980 GCA_025504935.2 Erythroxylum haughtii
ACTCTTTAAAATTTTCAAACTTTTCATAACTCATTTTCCCATCTTTCAAAATTCTCAAATTTTTCATAAACACGAATACAATCATAGCAAATCACAAATCACATAAAATTACCAAACAAACACATAAAACCTATCAAACGGCTTGGTTCGGTCCAAAACGGAACGTACTGCACATTCCCGCAAAGCGGTCCTGTGCAACCGTGAACAGAACGTACTACACTTTTCTGCATAGCGGTCCAATGTAGTCGTGTGGGGAGTCCGAAATCGGAGCTCCATGCCACCGAGGTCTCGAGTTCGAGTACCAAAGGGGACAATACCTTCACTGTACAGTGGATCGCAGGCCCAAAGTGTTTGGATCCAATACTGACTGCAGATCGCGGGCCCAGAGTGTCCGGATCTGACTGGGGGTCACATGGCCAGAGTCCATGGATCCTACAGGGTGGGGCCGCGTGGCCAGAGTTCACGGACCCTACAAACCAACTCTTAGGTTTTGATGATAGCCTTTTGCTATAAGATGAGTTTTGTAATGCTTGAGAGAACCATCGTGATTCTGTTTAATGTGAAAACATATTTATAGCCAATAGCATTTGTTTTTAGTAAGGGAAGAACAAGAGTCCATATGCATTGCGATGAAGAGCATTCAACTCTTCAACCATACCTTGGCGTCAGTGAGAAAAATTGTAGCTTGATAAAGGATGTAGGATTGGAAAGAGTATTTTGGGTAGTGAGAGTGTAAGTGATGTAATCAGAAAAGTGACGAGGGATATGTGTGTGATCTCTGGTACATGTTATCATAGGATAAGGAGGATGATGTGATGTGGTTGTAGTAGTGGGTAGAAGTAGAGGGTAAGGGGGAAGAGGTAAAGGTAAAGACATAGGAGAGGAGGAAGATGAGGTGGAGGATGAGATAGGTAAATTTTTGTAAAGAAATAAATATTGTAGGCAACAGATATGATGGGAAATATGAAAGCTTAGAGGTGATGAGATTAAAGCACTAATAACAATTATATTTGGAGGTATAATCAAGAAAAAAAACATTATAAAGAATTTTTGTAAGTTTGTCTATATGGGTGGAGCCTACATAAGGAAAACAGGCATAACCAGAAGCTTGAAGATGAGTGAGGTCAAGTTTAGTGCAATATAGGACTTCAGGAGGAGATTTGTGATGAAGAATAGGCGTGGGTAAGAGATTGATAAGATAATCAACAGTGGTAAATGCTTTATACTAGAGAAATTTAGGGTGAGAAGCATGATGAAGAAGGGTGAGAACATTTTTAGTTATTTAAATCAACAGTGGTGAATGCTTCGTACCAAAGAAACTTAGGGCGAGAAGTATGACGAAGAACGTGAGATCAGTTTTAGATATCTGAAAAAAAAAATTATTCAACAAAACCATTTTGTTGTAGTTTATAGGGATAAGAGATTCGAAGAATGATACCATTGGAAAGAAGATAGTGAGCAAAGGCAATTTTGATTAGTTCAGGAGCTCCATTACTGAAAGATTTGTATGGTAGTGGAGAATAGATTTTGAGTGATGGTTTTAAAGGATTGAAAATGAAGCAATGCATGATGTATATGGGTTTGAGGAAAATCCAAGTAAAATGACTAAACTCATCTACAAAAATAATGAAATATCGATAATCAGTGTGGGAAAGAGATGGGAAGGGACCCCAAATATCACAATAAATTAGTTGTAAAGGTTTAATAGAAAGACGATAAGACAGAGGAAATGAAAGATTAACACTTTTACTTTGAAGAGAAGAAGCACATAGGTTGAGAACATTTTTAAATTGCAAAACATGACATAATCTAGATAATGTAGAGTGACATGGATAACTAAGACGTTGATGCCAGAAATTTATTAAAATGGAGACAACTGTGAGGGCAACTGGATTTGTGAAATGCATTGGAATTTTCATTGGGTAAAGGTTGTTATGAATAGGGCCTGCAAGAAGCAATATCTTAAATTTAAGATCTTTATAGCACAGTCAAATGGATTAGATTCAATAATATAGGAATTATCAGTAACAAATTTTGCAACAGATAAAAGGTTAGCAGTAATGTGAGGAACAATTAATATATCACAAAGATGAAGATTATGAAAAAATGTGGGAAAGATTAAGGCACCAGTGGGTGAAATAAGAAGAGTGTGTCCATTATTGATAATGACTTGATTGTATCCTTCATATAGTGCACAAAATTCTATGATATGAGAATATGGAGTTATATGAGAAGTGGCGTCAGTATCTAGTAACAATTCAGTAACATTATTGGTATTGAAGGGAGTTGGATCATGATCGGGTTGGATATTCGTAGAAGACTGTGGTAATATTACTTGTAGTGTAGTAGATTTTAGTGGAGCAGTTATGAGATTCGGAGTAGCAAAACTAACAGTGAGTAGCAAGTCTTGTGGTTGAGCTAGAGAGTGATTCGGTAACGAAGCAGTAAAACCAATTGATCGATCTTCTTCCATTTGATGTAATCAGTAGAGTGAGGGTCTACGTGTTCTCCCAAAGCTAAAATGGCTCCATCAACATATCCAATAAGATTTGAGGTGATGAGAATAGCTCGTATTTGGTTTCTCCATACCAAGTAGTTCTTAGAATTGGTGTGGTAAAAAAATTGAGATTTGGTTGAGTGACAATGTAGGTAGACTATTTTCTGATATGTTTTTAGTTGTAACATTCTTCTCGTGTTGTGATCATTATGTTGGTATTTGGTTGTATGAAAATTGTTCGTCTTTGTTGTATTTTGGGATTGAAAATTTCTACAAAATGGAGGTTATAGTGTGTTTTTGGGATACTTGTGTGTTTCTAGATATGTATTGATGAGTTGATTTCTATGGTTGTATTGGGTTGATCTAAATTGATGAATATATAAAAAGATGATAAGGAAAATTGAGAGTAGACTTATATATATATATATATATATATTTATTGTCTCACTTATACATTCTTATAATTTATTTTATTTATCCTTATCTAATTATCATTATATATATATATGTATATATATATATGTATGTATGTATGTATATATTGTGTGTGTGTTTGAAAATAATGACAAATTATATAAGCAATATCAAAGTCACAAACCAAAGCCTCTCCCTCGCATGACAACTGGGTTTTTGCCGCATTGAGCTGGAGGTGGACTCGGTCACAGCACACACCCTGCTCGCCTCCACTACGCACCGCATTCAGGCGGCCAATCCTCTTGTCCTGGGCATTCACGAGTTACTCTCCCGCAATTGGTTTGTTGCACATCGACACGTCTACCGAGAGTACAACAGACCAATTGCGTAAATTGGTTAGCCTCCTAGGCAGCCCACTCCACTGTAGGGGTTACTTTTTTTGCCACTACACGTTTCGGGTGTCATCACTTCTTCATTGAGGATCAGTCAGGGACCTCTGTCCCACGAATTGTTTTGTAATTAGCTCGGCTTTCCTTTTATACCAAAAAAATTCTATTCAACTTGTTTGCCAAGTCCTTTGACTGCTTGGTAGCACCATCTCCAAATGAATCAACATCAGAGGAGTCTAGAGAATTGCTGCAATATGCAATAGTCGTGATGAGAAAGTATGGGGGATCAATTTATACACGCAACAAAAGGTCAAGCCTAAAAGGAGTTTCTGATGCCAGAACTAATCAAGCCCAAAACTCATCACAAATACATGAATGCCTTCATCACAAAGTTACGACAGAATTGGTGGAAAACACAATATCTACTGTAATTGATCAAATTTACCTACGAAAGATATGGTTAGTAATTTAAACGGTACTTGAAACCACGCCAACTAATTCCAAACCCAGCTTGAGTTCCTGAGGATGGATTTAAGGTTCCGCCAAACGTTCATGGCCACAAAAAGAACGAAGTGGAAATTTCAGAATAATTTTAAAGGTACAGACACTGTTTCTTTTAGGTTGTACCAGGGGACCATCTTGTCATTACCAAGGGCATGTGCTATGTTTCCAGTACACAGGACATGGGCACGTTTCAGGCACAACAATACACACAAGTCGGGTCCTTTGGAGTGTTTGGTCTTGCCCTCAAACCATAACCAAGTTTTGCCAATTTGACCCCAATTGGATCATGACAAGTTCACACTAGCCATGTTCCACTCAACCCCCTTGTCATTTCTGTCAATTTGTACCACTTGCTTAAAAACCCTAGTCCTACAACATTAAAATGAATGCTATATAGAGAAGATAATGACCCTTTGTCGAACTTCTGTCATCAGAAATGGATTTGGATCGTAAGGAAAGTGAGAAAGGTAGGATTTCAGTACATGGGTTCCTGTCATCTTGGCTGTAGTGTAGCCATAAAGAGAGGATGTCGAGCCTTCCCACATGTTTTAGTGTGCGCCTGCGTAAGGTTACATCAAGAAGTGAGCCTCTGTCCACGACCTTATCATTAGTTATCGTAAAAGCAGTCTAAATCTATAATTGCATACCATCCATGAATATTGATGCATTTCAACGCCTTTTTACTTCATCCTCTTCATGTTCTAATCATAAAATTGAAAATTAAGAATGGCATTCACATCTTTAGTTTTGATTTTTGACTAAACAAAATGATGCTTCCATCTATATGGTGACTTAGATAATGTTAACTCTCTCAAATCAAAAATTATGCAATAGTTGAAGCTTAAATTTAAGAGCTTATTCGGTTTTACTTTCTTTTTTTGTAGTTTATTAATGTCTTCATGACTTAGGAAAATTATAACTAAAATTTTTGTTTTTTTTATCAATTTTATTATTACACTATTTAATTTTAAAAAATTTATGAGTAATATAATATAATTTTTAATTTTATTTAAAAATTAAAAATTGAAAAATAATTATTTTAGTATTAATAATAATTTTAAATTTAAATATCTTAGAATTATTTTTTTAAAATTTCTAAAAAAAATTTTGTAAATAATCTTAAAATAACTATTTATAAATTTTCTTAAATATTAAATATTTATTATAAGTAATGAAAATTTAAAGATTAATATTAATTTATAAACAAAATTAGGTACTTAATTAGTTATTATTATTATTATTATTATTATTATTACATTATCAACGGGATAAAATATTGTTTAACTAAAAACTAAATAATCCTAAGTCTACTTCAACCATCACTAAAGGTGAAAAGAGACTCAGAGGATTGGAGATGGGCTTGGAAATGCACCTTGATGGTAATTTATGTAGTCTAGGCATGTGACATCCATGTGAAGAATAGGGTCCATGTAAGAGAGTAGTCATCATCAAAGGGGCTGTGGAGCATGGAGCCCTTAATATGCTGGCCCCAACCCCAACATGCGAATGCTGTTGTACAGAAGGCTGTATAGCGTAGGTTAGGTGTATTAGAGCGGCCTAATGCTGCCATGAGCTGGGTGTCACTTGTGCGTGCCTCAGCATAAATTAAAAAGCTAAGAAAAGAGAAGTAGCGTGGGTTAGTCATTAGTGGGTGTTTTTGCTTTGCACTCATCGCTGACTCAGTGCTTCGTAACCTCATCACATTGTCATTCAGGCACCAGTACACTCCTGTAGCTTTAAGTACAGACTAGACATCAACATTTTACATGAGCTGAGTGTGTCTTCCCCCTTTTTTCTGTAACTTGCAAATATGTTAAGGGACGTACGGTTACATAGTGTAAGATGTTTGCAGTTCCTTCGCACTGGTCTTTATCCAATTTACTTAAGCTTCAAACATAAGACCTCCCTGGTTAACTACTTAGATCACCTCTTAAAGGGCAGTTCTCGTTCTCTTTTGTTACTTAAGCATCTCCTATCTATCCATATAGAATTCCATCGTATGGTTTGATGATAAAGCAGGACCTTCCTTCAAGGTCATTACTGAGTTGTTATTATCTCTGATAATTCTACAGAAAGTCTCTGTTTGTTTCATTGTTGTGATGGAATCTTTTGGCTTTGTAGATTGCTACATTTACAAAAACATTTGTAACAAAGAACAAACAAGGATGCAGTGAGGACCAGTTTTGGTATGCCCCATTAAGATCTGATAGACAAGAGAGTTGCATGTTTTATGTACCACACTTCACATGGGAAGAAAACGTCCTATATCTTAGAAAGCTCCAAGTTCCCTGTAAATGAACCATCAGTAAATATTGTTTGCCAAGTTAGGTCTCTCTTCAAAGAGCCTGTGGGAAATTTTGCCCTCGTCACAATGAAAAGCCTCTTTACTGATACCATAAAATCAGCATATTGACAAGAATCTTCTGCATGGAAAAGTTGGTAAAAGAATGTGTTTATGCATTCTTTTAATATTTTATAAAGATATTGTTTTCGTTATTTGAATTTATAATCTTTTGATCACAAAAGAGCAACTTTATTAATTGCTGAGAGGCTCATTCTTTAATTTATAAATTATTGTATATTTTTAAATTTGTATTTAATAAAAAAATATGGACTTTAATTAATCTAAAATTTGAGATCTTCAAAAATGAAAAAATTATAAAATCCATATATAGTACTCTCTCTTTTAATTATACACGGCAAACCTAGAATTTATTATGAAATCCATATATATCAAAACACCTCTCTATAACTTAATCCATCAATTATGAAAATTTAGCATTGGATGGATAAATTTTTTAAAAAAATTAAATAAAAACAACTTGCATTTGCTGGTTTGTTGTTAATGTTATTCAATAAAGAGTCACCCTCCACGTAAATACAGTGTCATGGCTCATGTCATGGAATTTGACTTTAATCCATACGTTGTGATCATAACAGCTGAAGCATTACCGTTTTTAATAAGATCATGATTTAATGAAGCCTCGAATAATATTTCGACGAACCATGGAAATTGTTTTGGTTGGAGCAACTTCCTAATGATATCACTTTTCCGATGTGTCCAAATATAAAATTTAATATATTTCCTGATAAATATTTATCAATCTATGGTTGCATTTGTTGTAGATATAATTTGTAGTGTCATTTCAACATTGATGTGAAAAACACACAATGTTTGTGACAGTACAATACAAGAATCTTGATGCCTATCTCTGATGATGTAACAAGTACTTGATTTCAATTTTTCTACGCAAAATAATAAATGCTTGAGAATTTTTAGAAGCGTTGCATGTGAAGATAAGCCACGATGAATATATAAGTGAGACATGATTTTGAATTTTGGACGCAATCATAATAAGTACATGACATGATGGATAGCTAATCCAATTTTAAAATCTTAAAAATATAGTTTTAAATAAATCCCATAAGTTAATTACAATTGCATCATTCACGGGTTTAACTTGTTTGAAATAGAAATTAAATCGATAACATAAGAAATTTAAGATTTAAAAAATTCATTAAGCATTAGATCATTATAAAATTAGATAAAGATTAAAAAATCAAAGAATTTGAAATATAATTGAAAAATATTACTTTACTGATTAAAGAATTTAAAATTTGATTAAAAAAAGATTTTAAAATAAAAATAATTTATTTATTTTAGTTTATAAGAACTTATTAATTAATAAAAATTGATAAGTAAACTAATAAATTAATTAGTTTTTAACAATTAGAGTTATTAAAGTAAATTGAACTAGAAAGTTAAAAATCGAATCAAAAAATTAAACGATTCAAATTTTTACAGTTGAACCGACCAAATCGGTTAGGTTTTTTAATCATTAGATTTAACCTCTAATTTTTAAAGGAACAAACAAGATGTTATAATTTATAATGGACCTATGGGCTCATACGAGAAGGAAAGTTAGACCACATATAAGTCTAAATAAGATTCCATCTTAAAACCAATTGATGATAGGTGGAGTAACTCACTAAACTTATATGTTAGTCTTCTTTCCTCTCTTTCCCCAATGTGGGACAAACTCCAACTCTTTATATTTCAACACACCCCCTTACGTGTGGGTCTGACACGTGACATAATATATCATTTCGAGGTGTTAACGACTAACATAAGAGCAACCTGCTCTGATACCATGTTAAGTGATCGTTTCATCACAATAGTTTAAGTTGTTGTGTGAATCCAACTTAATTGATTTGATATATTCACTAATATATACCCTCAAGTAAAAGTCCTTTAAACTTGCACATACTTACTTTACTTTGTGTTAAATAACAGGCGGGTGGTAAGATTTGAACTCTCGACCATTTGATTACAAAGGCTCTGATATCATGTTAGAATTTACAATGGACCTACAGGCCCACATGAGAAGGAAAGTTATACTATATACAAGTTTAAATGCCTGTTTGGTTTAGCTTTTGGAGACTCCAAAAGTACTTTTTTCTGCCGCAAAAGCTATTTTTTGGAAAAGATGGGTGTTTGACTGCAAACTTCAAAAACACTTTTGAAGTAGAAATAGTTTTTGAAAAAGCTAAAATACAGTTTTTTGAAAAGCTAAAATTTGAGCTTTTTAAAAGCTCAAATTTTAGCTTTTCCAGGAAATTATTTTTTTGTAAGTTCCGTCACTTATTTTAAAATTATTTATAATTTTATTTAAATATTTATAAAATTATTTTATTATAAAATTATTTTAAATATTATATGTATTTTAAATATTATTTAACATACATTCTGCTTTAATGAATAATTTGTTAGTATATTTTAAATATTATTTAGCATAAATAATTTTATTATAAAATAAAATACAGTTAAAATTAATAAAAGTGCTTTTTATTTTTATGTTACCAAACAGTCTACTGTATAAAGCTCTTTTAAAAAAGCTATTTTTTTAATTGAAAGCTAAACAGTCAACTGATTTTTAAAAAAAGCTCTTCTCAGAAAAGCTTTACTGATAAAAGCTCTATTTATAAAAATTCTACTGATAAAAGCTCAACCAAACAGGCCCTAAATAATAAATTAAAAAGCTTTGAAACAACAAAAAGGGGAGAGATGGGAGTTAAATTTTAAATTTTTTTTGAAAATTTTACAACTTAGTCCATATTTTCAAAATTTTTGATACTAACCAATATATAGCTAATATTATAAATACCAGCCGGTACTAGACAAAACAAGCTGACACCAACTAGTATTTATATCCGGTACATAAATCCTCCTATTTTGTACCGTTATAAGAAGCCCTTAGATATCATCGAACCATGTAATCCCTGGGAAGAGTTTAATTTGCTTTGGCTTCCTTGTCTGCTTTCATCAAATTCTGACAATAAATATGGTGGCTGTAATCTCTTAAGCGTTCAAGTCTCTGAATACTTGTTTTCTATTTCGTCATTCCGTGAAGATGAATAACATCTGTGGATAGCTCATTTTGAACATATACCATCATCTGGAATGATTTAATTCAAAATCAACAGCTTAACGAGTGTGTCATGAACAAAAAGCTTATGATAACATAAGGCCATGTAACCCGTGAGACGGATGAACGATTCATCAAAATTTGATACGACTTAACAGATCCCGTACACCTTAAACACAAACTACAAGATCAAATGGTCGTGTTTCAACCTCACATAAGTTTTCAGGATGTGTGTGATCTGTTTTTTAATAGCATTTCATATGGAATTCTGGGAAAAGGGTCATCTGTCGAAAGAACACTTAAAAAGGTACCACTAGAACTGATTTATATATGCAATGATTAATGTTATCTAACGTTCAAAAATTCGATAATCACCCTCAACTATACAAAATGGGCGGCTTTCTTCCTTAAGCCAATTCCTCTTAATATAACTCTCCTGCATTTTTCAGTATCATCAGCCCTTGAACGATTGCTGAAACAAGACGTAAGATGTAAATATTTAGCAGAAAATAAGCTAAAGATGATATATCCTCAGGTATCAAACTCAATAGAAATTTCACCTTTAAGTTTTTGGAGATATCTTTAACTTGCTCAGCAAGTTCCTGCTTCTTCTGCCTGGCTACATTAACAAAAAATCGCTCAATAACATCAGGATTGGCAGACGTTGATACAGTCAGGAACTAATAAATTCATACTAGAAGATATAAGCATACCAATTTTGGAGACGTCCTCTATCTTTCTAGATGTTCTGACTGCAAACCTCTGGAATGCAGGACTGCAAATACAAGACGGGAGTAGATTATATCCAATCTATAATTTCTAGTTCCTCAGCAGCAAACACAACCATAGTACACAGACAAAGAATTTGATCTTCAGCTATCCACCGGACAGAATGGTCCATATGACAAATTAGAAATTTGTATATTTGCTGATTAATGAAACGAAAGAGCAATGTGCAATGAAGAAAAGATCAAAAGAGAAAAAGAAACACAAGGCCTCAGCTCGTTAGTTTTTCAATTGATGCGGTCATTTCCACAATCTTTACAAGCCTACAGAGTCATCATAGGCAACTTTACATGAAAAGGGGGAAAATATTGCTCACTTTATGCAAAATTTTCTCAAACTTCTGTACCTGCAGGAAATAACAGTTGAATCCGCAGGTACATCTTTGAAGTTTTGAGATTGTTTTGCTTCAGGGAGCAAACTAATTGGGAATGGGCTAATCCCACCAGCCTAGAATTGAAGCTTCAAATGACCAAGTCAAGAGGTCATTAAACTTCATAATAGGAATTAAGAAACTCTTTATTACATAATCTCCAAAACCAAAAATCGAAAAAAGTCGAACAGATATACAGACAAATGCAACGTATCGCAGCCATCTACAGTACAAGAAAAACAGTTTTACAACAGATTATTTTTCATATCCAAATATGCTGCAATGCACAAGTAATCACAATGCAGACTAAAAACTAGTAGGGAGAATATGTCATGCTTTTGCTTCAATTGAACGAACCAATGAGGAACAAGTTAAGTAATCCTCAAGGTCAGAGAAAGAAGCTGATATATTAATAAAATAGACTTGTAGTATCTAATACTATTCTAAAAGTACAATACTATATATAAATTATTATAATGGATAATGAATGAAATGATGATTATAGTGAGTAAGTTATGAATATAAAGTCAAACAATTCAGTGGAATGATGAAACACGGAAAGATCCTTTGAATTTAGTCATATCATTTTGTTATACAAATTTCAAAAAAAAGTTCATAATATGATAATATCATATTGGCAATCAGGAAAATGTGCCCAACATCGTCATTCAAGAAGGCCGTAAGGATTCCACTTCTTCTGAGGGTAGGGTATTAGGAAAGGATTTTGATCACAGATTATTACCATAACTAGTAATATAATTAAGTATGCAACTGATTCTTCACCCGGGCGGTTAACAAGGACGGATTGTATATTCATTGGCCCTATCCAACCCTAAAAAGATGAAGCTCAACAGATGAAAATGAAACCAAAACTAGACAAAAAACCAATTAGAAACAGTACAAATCCAGCCCAGGGAAATCAACAAAGTGATAGTCAAGAGCAAAGCTTTAACCTGTTCTCAAGACTACTGACAATAAGTTCGTTTAAAGCATATGACGTGACCCGGTGGAAGAAATTGCCTCCTGCCATGGTATTTCCCTTGAACTATCTCCATTACAGAGGCAAAATCAAACAGAAACAATTAAAGCTTCAGTTCTACAGATGGATCGAACAAAAAATGTTACGAACGTTCGGTTTACAAATCAAACCCTAGATTGAATACAAAATGCAGTTCTAAATAAACTGATCCCTCGAAACAGAAACATCAAAACCCAGAAACGTTATCAGGGAATCCTGATGGACTTAAGGATGGCAATCGAAGAAATAGTCTCCTCGTAGTCTATACCCTCCTTTTGAGTATAGCCTTTAGCGACCAATCTAGCTTTAAAGGTCTCTACCTTTCCATCCGATCCCCTTTTCCTTTTGTAGATCCATTTACATCCTATGGCTTTTAGACCTGGTGGTAGATCTACAAGAACCCAGACTTCATTAGTATACATAGAATCTATTTCCGATTC
>JANSVB020000004.1:870080-882532 GCA_025504935.2 Erythroxylum haughtii
GATCTTATGAAGGCAAATGTGATCTCAGGGATATAAGTCATGAATTAGGTATGGATGAATGAGAATTGGGAAGTTGTGTGAGTATGGAATTTTAATAAATGATGGATAAGTGTTTGATTGAATGAATTTAAAGTAATCGAGATGTCTTAAGGCATTAATCTAATCACCAATGAGTTATATAAAACTATAATGAATGAATAAGCAAGATTTGTGAATAAGGATACATACCTAGGGAAAATCAATTGAGCATGCATCGAACACGATGCATATACATATGTATGATTGAGTATTCATTTGATTAAATAAGTTAGTAAAGTATACATATGTGTGTATTACATTATATAAAAGCACAAATTGACAGACCACATCCAGACATTGCCGAATCGTCGAGGTAATAGCCATCTGGAGCTTACTGTGAGTCAACCGAGATGTTCTCTAACTATAATCTAGTTGCTTTGTTTAAAATTCAGTTATTAAATTGCTATTCATGTGATTGTGATAATTCTGGACCATCAATTGTTCGAGGAGAATGATATGCATGAATGTATTAGAAGTGTTTTGTAAATATATGTGAATATGAAAATATGTGTTCTCAACTGAATGATGAATGCCGGACTTAGATATGAAGAATGTGATGTATGACTAGAATATATCAAATGTGAAATAATGAATGCATCATATGTGAATTGTTGTATCTCACTACATTGAAATGTATGAACAAATAAAAGAGTTGTAACTAGAGTGACCCAAGTGAAAAAGAGCTTAAAGTTAAAAAATGTGCACAACAAGCCACATGCCTAGTTATTAATGAGTCCAGTATCTATAATGGGTACAGGACAGTATATAAAATTAGCTCGGTATTTGCGACGAAAACAGGACAGTCAAATAGGCGCTCGGTCACAACAAAATAAAAATGGAAGTGAGTCTCATGTGTATTTGCATCTATATCTTTACATGTGTTCATAAGATTGGTTGCAAATAAATGTTGAATTGTATTGATTATATAAAGAATTGAGATAAATGATTGGATTGTTCTAAAATGACTATATGAAGTCTTTGTATTCATAATATACTGATTGAAATATGACAAGCAATGTGATAAATATGGGATTAGATTTTGGATGAGGTGTTATACTAATTGAACTATGTTTAATACATGAGATGTTTATATTTTATTTGAGTGAGCGCATCTATGATGGTTCACTCATTGAGTTCACAAAACTCATCAAAATTGCAAATGTTGATTTTCAGGTACTAAGGGGACATGGCTTCTAAGACAATCTACTAGTCGTCTAGTATTGTCAATTTTGGAATAAGAATTGGCTCAAAGGTCAGTCAGCTGACACTAAAGAGTTTAGATAAGATATTTTGGTGTAACATTCCACCTCATGTCAAACGTCTTGTAAAGGGTAGCAAACTCTTAGATGTTATTAGTAATGTATATGTGTGAATTATGTACTATAACGCTATAACGTATATCCATGTTTATGAATATAATGGGAAGCTTTGATCTTCTTAAATACTTGTGTTAGGTATGATGCCTTAATAAGTGAATGTGATTGCTCTAACATGCCATTCCCAATGGTTATATTCTTGGATAATCTATGGGTGTTCAGGCATATGTACTATGGTAATGGTGTATTACACTCTTTCCCCCGACCTCTTTGTCATTGCATTGGAAATTCTCTTAAGGATGATTATGAAGAACACTCAAAGTAGTAGTAGTTTCAAGTTTCATAACAAATGTAAAAAATGTATGCTTGCACATCTTAGCTTTGATGATGACTTGATATTGCTTTCTAGAGTTGATTTCCCTCCTATTTCAATCTTGTTTAATTTTTCTTAGGAGTTTTGTAGGATATTAGGACTTGTTATCAACCTACACAAAGCAAGATGTATGTATCTTTTGATGTCAAATTAATTACAAGGTTAAGACTGCTAACAAGTTTGAATTTTCAATCTCTAACTTTCAAGTATTTGGAAGTTCCTATCTATTCTAAAAAGCTAAGGTATCAAGATTATATACCTCTCTGGAAAGGTATAAAAATGAATTACTATTAGAAAAACAAGTCACTTTCTTATGCATATAGGTTGGTACTCATTTCTTCTGTATTGAGGAGTCTTTATACCCATTGGAGCTCCCACTTATTTCTTCCAAAGAGGAATCACTAAGGAGTTAGAGAAATGTATAAAGAACTTCTTATGGATAGGCAGGGTTGAGAAATTTAAAGAGGTAAAAATCAAAGGGGACCATCTTTGTTAAAGCAAGCAGGAAAGAGGGTCAGGGTTTATTTCCTTACAAATGAGTTAGATTGCATTAGTGGCTAAAAGAATATGGAGACTATCTATTAATAAGGAGTCCTTCTAGTCTAAATGGATTAATGAAATATACCTTAAGCATATAAGATTTTGGCAAATTAAGGAGAGGAAGGAATAATCCTGGTACGTTATTCAAGTGCTAAGAAAAAGGTAGATTATCTATCCTCTCATCAGAACACATAGCGGAAATTTTGGTTTGATAATTATGCACTGCAGAGTCCTTTAATTCTTAGGGATAAGATCTCTATTCTTACTACTATAATCCATTTACAGTCTCGAGTTTAGGAGATCATTCAGCATGCTAGTTGGTTCATGTAGTTCAGGGGAAGTGAAAGAGTTAGACTTACCTAATTATACTCCCAACTCTTCAATGGGTGATAGTCTACACTTTACTTACCTAATTATACTCACAACTATTCAATGGGTGATAGTCTACATTGTTTACCTAATAGAAGAAGAGAGTTTACTAATCAGTCCTACCCCAAAACCATCATAAAACAACTCCCTAATGTTACTTGTTACAACATTGTTTGGAAAAGAACTTGGGCACCTAAGGCAACTTTTATTACCTGGCTTGCTACAAGACACCAAATGAAAACTAAAGATAAATTGCTTGGTATAGATGATCAGTTGTGCATACTACGCAACTTTTATTCTTAATCAATCAATCATCTACTTTTTTTCAATGTGATTACACTCGAGTAATTTAGAGCAGGATGCAACATATGATAGGGCTGTACTATCCACACCAATAGTGACAAAATATACTTACAATGGCTGATAAAATATACACAAAGAAGGGAAGAGATCATATTAACATTAGCCTAGTTTTAACGTATACAATTTATTCCAATTGGAGGGAAAAAAGTAAGAGGTATTCAAGAATTCTAAAAGGGATTGTTACGAGTTAGCTCACAAAATATGTTTCTAAATAAGGGAAATTCTAAAACTTCATGATTTAAGACAATTATTGTATCCTTGAGAAGAAGATGGAGTTTGGATTAAAGCTAAAAATGCAGAACTAGTGTAGATGGAGTTGTTGTGGAGTTTGCTACTATTGTAATAGCTGGAGTTGTACTTATATCTTTACAATCTAACACTTGCCATTATATTCTCAAATAGTTGATGCTCTTTTGAGCTTTAATGAATCTTTCATTTTTTTTTAAAAAATGATGATAAATCTTAATATTTTTACATATATTATTGAGTATGATAATCTTCACAATGATTATGAGGAAAAATAATTATCATTTTACAAATAAAAAGTCTTATGATTTAATGCCTTAACATTTAAAGTTGAAGATAGAGTCTCTCCTTATATATGAAACATTTAAAATAGATCTCACATAAAATTATATTATGAAATTTATTATGGTATTAAAACCAATTCTAATTTGGTATTGAGTTTCTCTTTAATGTTCAATTGTATCGACCATTGCAAATTATAATCTAGCAAATTATATTATGAAATTTATTATGGTATTAAAACCAATTCTAATACATTAAGATTTAGGACTGAAAGTGGAATCCTTTCTCCCTATATAAACAATTAGAAGTGTAGCTCGTACAAAATTACAAAATATAAAAAATTAAAATTGTAGGAATATTGGCTAAAAATGATGATGGTCTAAGTGCCTGTTTGGTTCAGCTTTTGGAGACTCCAAAAGCACTTTTTTCTACCGCAAAAACCATTTTTGGGAAAAGATGAGTGTTTGGCTGCAAACTTCAAAAGCACTTTTAAAGTAGAAATAGCTTTTGAAAAAGCTAAAATACAGCTTTTTGAAAAGCTAAAATTTGGAGCTTTTCAAAAGCCCAAATTTTAGCTTTTCTAGGAAGCTATTTTTTTGTAAGTTCCGTCACTTATGTACATAAACTCATCAACGCTCAACGCAGACGAATACCGTCTGCGTTTTTCAACGCACATCGTCTGCATTGAACAATTTTATTTAAATATTTATAAAATAATTTTATTATAAAATTATTTTAAATATTATATGTATTTTAAATATTATTTAACATAAATTATGCGTTAATGAACAATTTTTAAATATATTTTAAATATTATTTAGCATAAATAATTTTATTATAAAATAAAATATAGTTAAAAATAATAAAAGTGTTTTTTTTTATGTTACCAAACAGTCTATTGTATAAAGCTCTTTTGAAAAAGCTATTTTTTTAATTGACAGCCAAACAGTCAACTGGCTTTTAAAAAAATCTCTTATCAGAAAAGCTCAACTGACAAAAGCTCTACTAATAAAAGCTCTACTGATAAAGGTTCAACCAAACAAGCCCTAAGTGAGGTTCCATTTCTATCCTCCTTAGGACCTAGCTTAGCTGGCGCAACGGTTCAGGTATCGACTTTAATATCATTATAACAACCTATATCGCCCACTCACACATGCAAGCAATAGAGTTTGTGAGAATTATTTTTGAGTATCAATAAAATTAATGTTTAAGACAACATAATAACTTACCAATTACATCTAAGGAGTGAGTTAATTATTAATCATTACTCTAATAAGCATTTTTGTGTCGGCAAAGCCTCTCTTCTCTCTTCATTCTTAGTAACGCAATGATTCAACATTCCTATTCATGGGTTTGGTGTAATGTAATCATGCCCTAATCAAACGGTCATATGGTTAATAATTCCATATAATTCTGTAAGTTGAGTTGAATCAGATTGCAGTTTATGGATCCTCGTGAGAAGAATCTTCAATGCATTAGGCATAGCTAACAAGGTTCCGAAAAGTGAAAGTAAATTTAGTAGAATAGCTTTTGTTGTGCACTTTAGAATCTAACCTAACGTGCGTTTGGAGTTAGTTTTAAGTTGAGGCTGATCCCATTAAACACAGAGAGTTAAGACAAGAACATATCTATGTCTGGATTTCACATCTCTCTTTACGGAACAAAAATCTCCATTAATTACGGAGGTGTTTTGTGATTTACAATCTGGAACTGTCGGCCAATAAGTCAGGAATTCAAAGTACTTTTTATTGTTATTTTGTTTAAATGAATGGAAGGAACTAAAGATAGTTCATTTTTTATGTATTGCATCAATAGATTGTTCCCTGTTATGCATGTGATAAACTGATTATAGTGTAAATATGAGAATAATAACAGCATAATGAAAGAATTAAGAGAAAGTTTTAAAGGGTATTTATCATAATACACCCTTTAAATAAGTTCTTATGTCATCTTATCAAATTACCCCATATTATTTCATGTCAAGAGGAAGTGACCAAAGTATCGGAATATAGCTGTGTATTTTTAGACCTCTTCACACCCTGTGATCAGTGATACTTTTATTGAGTTGTTATTTTTCAAGTATAGCATTTAAGATGTTAGGTTTTTTTTAATACAAATATTTCTAAATTAAATACCATGATGTGATTTTTGAACTTAAAGTAATTATATTTCTCTATTTTGGGGTTGATTCTTGAATTTGTATTTGTCATGATTATGTATTTTGTGGTTGATTTGATATTTTACTCAGACATTAAATATAAAAAAGTTATTCAAAATTTTGTATTTATTTTTATTTGAATTTCATATTACAATCTTATAATATGATTTGCTTCGTGAGAGTTAGGAGACTGTCATTAAAAAAACTATTTCTATTACTCGAGTTTGTAAACGTTTGATCATAAAAAAGTAATCTTATCGATTATACCTAGACTCATAGATCAGCTTCTTTAGAAATCATTGATTAACTTTTACTAGGGGAAGAAAATCAAATTTTATAGAGAACTAATATGAGATTATCAAGGAGAATTCAAGATTGGAACTTTAGCACCACTGGTGATTATTTATTTAATTGCTTTGTGATGGGATAGAATTAATTATTGGAGCTTTGTTCTAACAAGTCTAGCAATAATGCAATTTGTGACAATGATAACTCTAGAGAAAGGGGAATTAAGTGAAACACCTTCTCTTTGTGTTTCTTCTAATATGGCATTTGAACTTTTAATAATTGAAAGTAATAGTAGTCAACTTTTAGATGCTAAGTGGAATATTATTTGTCTTCAAAGGTCATACAAGAGCTTGATTAAGCGCATGATAGTCACTTTATAGCAACACGCCACATGGAGGAGTGAGTGAGTGAGTGACTAGAAAAGCATGGAAGTGACCGACTGACACTGCGTACACTAATTACTATTCAGAAGATATTGACATTATTATTAGTTCAAAGACTTTCTAACCACACGAGGATTTATTATCTTATCATTAATTTGCTCGGAGTATTTGCATTTTTCTTTTGAGTTTATACTGCTGGTATTCGAATTTATTGGACCAACTAATTTGAGTAAAGACTTAGTTATAATTAAGATTTTTTGTCTCTTTTTGCGGATTTATTTAGTAGGGATTGAATCCGAAAGCTCTTCTCGTATGTCCAACCTACGTAGCCAATTGAGCTATAACTCATAAATAGTTTTCGTATTTTTATCACTCATGTGCCAACTATTTTAAAAGGGTCATAAACGACAAGAAGAATACCACTTTGGAACATTTTTTTACATAAAGAATATCAAATCTAGAGAAGGCTAATAGAGAAGATGGAGAACAACTAAAGGTTTGACAAAGCATAAGAATAGAAAAGAAGAGAAATCCATTTTGGGGACATGGACGGTCCAGGCAAGATTCTCTTATCTAAGACAAAAGTTCGACTGCTAGGCGATTGGACGTATCCAAACTTGAGGTTGGTTATTGGCCGTTAAAAATTTAATCCCAAAATATGTAGATTAATTGTTTTAGACTTTAAGAGAGAACTTGGTTCAAAGAATAGCAAGCTTGTTGTAGTTTTCAAATTTTAATTATTTTTTTAGGGATAATAAATTTTAAATTGCTATGTCAAAAATTTTACAATTTTCTATTAAATGACTAACTTTTTAAAACTTTAATAACTTAGTTCAAAACGTTTATTTTGTTAAATAAATAGCATCAACGGGGACTAATACACCCAACCTATAACTCATAATTATAACTTACTTATTTTGTTTCAAAAACAACCTAATCATCTTTCATTTACCTATTTTTCACAAATACACTTCATTTGATGATTTTATCTCTCCTTTTAGGGAGTGGTTTCATTTCTATGGAACTTGAACTATAAATTGCCAAACTTTTATAGGATGAAACAAGCAAAACTCATTTGTAAATTTAGAATCTCGATGAGAACATAGAACTAAACAAGGCTTAATTACTCAAAGCATAAAAAACACACTAGAAAGAGATAATGATAATTTATCTCCAATTTGTAGATATTAAAATTTGGCAAGCCATCAAAGTAGGAGCTACACTTTTCGCTACAAAAAACATAAAAGTATGATATGATGTTGATAGAAAAAATGCATAGCTAAATGCTAAAACAAAAACATCATCTGATCTGTGTACTTCCTCTGGAAGAATATGAGAAGAAATTTTACTGCTTTACAATAAAGGAAATGTGGGATAAACGATAAGTCACCTTTGAAGGAATAAATGAGGTAAAGAAATATAGAATAAGTCTTTTAATGCATCAATACGAAAATATTGGCATGAAATAAGGAGAAACCATAGATGAATTCTTTGGATGATTTAACACCATCACAACCTTAACGAACTTAGGAAAGATATATCCCAATGATGAGCTTATAATGAAGATTCTAATATCACTACCAAAGAAATGGAGACTTAAGGTGATCGCTCTAGAAACTATAAAGAATGTAGACATTCTTTCACTCGATTAGCTACGAGAAAATATGATGATTCATAAAACCAAGCTTAGACGAGATGAAGGATCCTCCTACAGAAAAGAAATGACACTAAAAACAACCGATGAATCAAACAGTGATAAAAGCGACACAGAGTTGCAAATAGATCGAGATGGCGAGTTCAACTTCATGGTTTGAAAATATATCTACTTCCATAAGAAGAAAATGATAAAGAAAAGAGAAGGAAAGAAGAAAGTTGGGAATAACAGATTCTTATCAAAAGGCAGTAGCAGCAATAATAATACACAAAACAGTCAAATCATATGTCATCACTGCAAGAAGCCTAGATACACAAGATCTTAATGTCCTCTTCTTCAAAAAGACAAATCGGAGAATAGAAAATCCAGAAAGCAAGTAATGACTGCAGCCTGGTCAGATGAGGATTTTGAAAACTTTGAAGAAGAAGAGCCAGAAAAAGTCAACAACGTTTGCTTCATGACTAAATCAGGAGATGATGAGGTATATTATTCTAACTATGATATTGAAGTCGATAAATTGAAAAATGCATATCATGAATTACATGTTCAGTACAAAAAATTGACAATGAAGTATTTCAAAGAAGTTGAGAAGCCCAAAAATAATGATGCATCTCTAAAGAGTAAGATTAAATCATTATAATATATGAATGAGAGTTTGGTGACCAAAAATATGTTTCTTGAGGATAATTATAAGTAAAAGGTTTCTGAAAAGGAAGTTCCGGAAGAAAGATTAGCCAAGTTGGAACATCCTTTGCATGAGAATGATTCTAATAAACTGAGACAAGAAAAGGTTGTCGGCCTAAAACTTGAGAAAGAGAAAAGTGCAGGAAAAATCTTATTTATAGAAAAAGATCTTACAAATTTCATTGATAAAAGGAATAACCTGCATGCATTACTTGATAGTGGTAAATGCGTTTTTGATAAGGCTAGAATAGGTTACAAAGAAAACAATAATGTTAGGCCATACAAGAATTTCTTTGTTAAATCCAGCAGTAACTATAATCAAAATAGCAGGAACCCGATATATGTTAGAAATTATAGCAACTCTTATTTATTTGTTTTATGTTTCTACTGCGGTAGACATGGTCACATTAGTCATTCTTGTAACTTTTATAAAGTTGAGAAATTATCTCAAATGTATGTTTGGAGACCGAAAGGTCAAGCTACTAACCTGAAAGGACTCAGGAAAATTTAGGTACCTATGAGATAATATTTTTGTACATATATGCTTCAAAACGAAGATAAAAAAATCAATAGATAGTCGACCGTGGCTGTTCGAGACACATGACAGCTGAAATATCACATTTCAATTATATTAAAAGGAAAGACAGAGGTAATGTCATATTCGCTGACAAAAATAAAGCAAAGGTCACTGAAATTGGTAAAATTGGTGATTCTGACTCTACCTCTATTAATAATGTCCTTTATGTTATGGTTTGAAACATAACCTATTAAGTGTAAGTCAATTATGTGACAAGGATTTCATTATGGAATAGTTGATAATCATAATGATAATATTGTATTCGTTGGTCCTACAAATCAGAACATATATTGTGCTCAACTAGAAAACATGTCTTCACAAAATGTTAAGTGTTTTGTTTCTCTAAAAAAGGATTCGTTTATCTAGCACAGAAGATTTGGACACGCTAACATGAGCATTCTATCAAAATTGTCTAAGAATGAGTTATTAAGAGGACCACCTATACTGAAGTTTGAAAGCAATCAGGTTTATGAGGGTTATTTAAAGGAAAACAAATTAGAAGTAGCTTCCCTCCTAAAAATATTGTGTTTACTAAATAACCGCTTGAACTTGTGCATATGGATTTACTTGGTCCCCCTAGGATTCAAAGTTTTGGTGGTAAACATTACAATTTTGTTTTAGTAGATGATTATTCCAGATTTACATGAGTTACTTCCTATCAATAAAGATGATGTTTTTGAAGTTTTTGAGAAGTTTTGCAGAAAAGTTCAAATCAAAAAAGGATACTGCATTACTTTAATTCAGAACGATCATGGAGGAGAAATTGACAACCGAAAATTTGAAGAATTTTGTGACGAAAATGGCATATCTGACAATTTTTCTTGCCCAAGTACTCCTCAACAGAATAGTGTCATTGAAAGAAACAACAAATCCTTAGCTGATATGGCCAGGATAATGTTGCGTGAACATGGCCTACTTCATGGTTACTAGGTAAAAGCAATATCCACTGCTTGTTATATACTCAACAGGTGCCTTATAAGACCTATTCTGAAAAAGACCCCCTATGAGTTATGGAAAGGAAGAAAACTGAATGTCACTTACTTTTGAGCACTTGGCTTTAAGTGCTTCGTTCTAAATTATGAGAAAGACAACCTTGGAAAGCCATACGAACTGATCATCAAAGATGCTTTTATTACCCTAGAACCAGAGAAACCAACACGAAGTGCTGAAAATAACTAGCCAAGCAAAGCCATACACCTCATGATGATTTTGTAAATTACTATGCAGCCATTCTATTATGCTCTGATTAAAGAAACTATCACTGATAATTAGCTGAGGGAATGCCAACCAAAAGTTGCGAGCTCTTGAACAATCCTTTGCGACATGTAGAATCGTCTCGCTATCTCCGCACTTTGGGCAGGATGCATTTAAAGCCAAGTGGCGAGCACATCTCTGCGGGTTAGATAAAAGACTACCCCTCGAAAAAAGCCAGAGAAAGCATCGGATTTTTTACGGACTTGGCCATTTTCAGATTAACTTCCAATACTTGCTATCCTTATTAGAATCGGTTGTATCAATTAACTCATATGATGAAGCAATGGTAAAAGCAGCAGTCTCAAACTCTCCCCACACAATTCACTCATCTCCATAATCATTATTGGGGGGGCGGAGTATACCAGCTATGGCCAAGCACACGGAAATCGGTGATATGTCCTAAAACAGGTCCCAGTGCCATCCTCCACTGTTGTTCAAAAAATGCTGCACTGGAAGGTTGAGCAGCTCCTCTGGAATAATTGATGTGGCAAGCACAATAAGAGGTCCCAAATCATGAACCCAAGCATCCAACCAAAACTTAGTTGTACCCCCATTCTCAAGTGTCCATTTAATGCCATTTAAGACATAATGTCACACAGAGGCAATGCTTCTCCAAACCATTCCTATTGAGTCTAGTGTAAAAGGCAAGCTATTCATATCAAAATTGTACTTGGCTTTAAGAATCTGAACCTATAAAGCATCATGTTTAGTAATAAAAAACCAACCAAGTCTTGAAAGGAGTGCATCTTTATTAGCCCGAATTCTTCTAAGTCTAAGACCCCTAATTTCTTAGGTTTACAGATATTATCCCAACTAACCAAGCTAGATTTCTTTTGTTCTGTATTAGAACCCCATAAGAAAGATTGTGCGATCTTCTCTAAATAATCACACAGCTACCGGAAAAGTCTTACCGTTTGCATGGTGTAAATAGGCAATGCTGAAAGTACTGATTGAATTAAGGTTACTTTGCCTGCCAAAGAAAGATGTTTAGCTCTCAAACCTTCAAGTCGTCGTTGGACCTTATCAATAATATACTGGTATGTTTTCCTAGACGTATATTCATGAATGAGCGGCACACCCAAATACTTGCCGAGATTATGTACAAGTTGAAAACCCAGTTTCCTACTAATGGAACAAGTTAGGGGACGAGAAATATTGTTGGAACAAAAGACTGAGTGTTAGCTTTACTGACCTTCTGGCCCGAAGCCTTACAGAAGGCATCCAACCTCTCCTGGATGAAACCAATCTACTCATCTTTAATCTCAACAAAAAGGTTTAGTTCAACCTCTATCTATATTTAAAAAAAACTAAGGGGCCATTTGGTTCCACTTTTATTTTTCTGTTGTTGTTTTTTGTTTCTATTTTTCTAAAAAAAACGAGAACCTGTTTGGTTGAGATTTGTAATATAAAAACTTAAAACAAAAACCTGTTTAGTTGAGATTTCTAATAAAAATTGAAAATAAAAATATGTTTGATTTTATTATCATGTTTCTATTTTTTAATATATATCAAATTTAATATTTAAATTTGCTAATCTTCACATCATTTAACATGAAAAAGGCTTTGAAGCCATAGTTTAAGCTGTTCTTATAACTTAAAACTATTACGAAGGCAATAAATCAGACGAAGATTAGGCTTTACCTTTGATAAAGTCTCTGTCATGACGTGAAGAAAAGGCTTGGATAAAGTACCATATTAAATAGCATGAAATGATGTGAAGATAAAGGTTACCTCATATTATTAAACTTATTATTATTATTATTATTATTATTATTATTATTATTATTATTAAGTTAATCTTATTATTATTAATTTTTTATTATTAGTAGTAGTACTACTACTATTATTATTGTTGTTAATTTTTAATAAGTTATTCTTAATCTTATT
>JANSVB020000004.1:882632-910543 GCA_025504935.2 Erythroxylum haughtii
TAGGTTAGGTATTGGTATCCATATTAGTAGTAGTACTACTACTATTATTATTGTTGTTAATTTTTAATAAGTTATTCTTAATCTTATTATTATTAATTTATTATTATTGTTGTTGTTGTTAATAATAATATTATTAATAATTATTGTTATAAATTTTCTATTTACTATTTTTAATATTATTATTTTTATTATTAATTTTATTATACCAAATTAATTATCTTGTTATTATTATTATTATTATTATTAATTTTGTACTTTATTATTATTATTATTATTCGAGATAGAAAACAAGGATATGTTGGTTTTCTGTCGAAGAAAATATGTTATCAAAATTCAGAGAAATGATATTTTCTGATTTCTTTAAAACCGATGTGATTTTTTAATTTTCAAAAATAAAAAATCAAAACAGAGTAAGCCAAACACGTTTTACTTACCTGTTTTTCTTTTAAAAAAATGACAACAAGAAAGGTGGAAAAAACATAAACAAACAGGCAACAGCCCCTAAATTGATGACTACAGAATTACCAACTTTATTAGAAGCTTCTGAGTCCATTTCGTTAACGTAGATTTGATCTTCTAAGTCCTTTTGGTAATATTTCACTTACCCAAATTTGTTTGTTAATTTCGTTTTCTTTCCCATTGCATTGTCCCAAGTCAAAAGATTGTTAAACTTTAGATCGGATTATGGAGAAAATAAAACTAATTCATTTATGATTAATTTATTTGGTGGTGGAGTGACATATTCCAATCGATCCAATCCAAGGTCCACCATTTGGACTCTGGAGCTATTATCAATAGTTATAACGTAGAGGATAATAGGTAGATGAAGATAGTACGGTTTGTTTTGAAATAAAATTGACAAGTTTTTGTGACTTGAACCCGTAATCTTCCGAACATAAACAATTGAAATTTACATATATATAAATCTTAAAACATTCAAAAATAATCTCTTTATTATGTAGGGGTAAAGTTGCGTATTATCAGGCTTCTTCAAGCTCTGCTTCACTGTAAAATTTCAGACTGAGTGTGACGATGATAAATCTCAAAACATGGGAAAGATATGTTGGGGTAAAACTATGAGTAACAACAAGTTCTGAATCGTATTTATGACGAGGAGAAAGGTAATATGTTGTAGTCCATTTTAGAGCAGAAAGAAAGAGCAGTGTAATTTCTTCCTCTGTTACAAAATTTCCATGTCCAGTTGTGAAGTCATTTTCATCCGTAGCCTTGGAATCTGGCATTTAATGAATTATAAATAATATATGGATAGAAACCAAAGTAGGGTTTCTGAACGGAGGGATAAAAGCCAAAGAGCAAGCATGTGCGGCCGCTCCACCGCCACAGCGACCGTTAGAAAGCTAAGGTAAGTTTCTCTTCTATCGCTTTCAACAAACAAAATTGAATAGTCTTCCTACCTCAGGAATTTTTTTCTTCATTCACACTTTTTCTTTACTTTTCTCGACAAGACAAGCAAACAAAAAGGATAGGTCAAAGACCACCTGCTTGCTTAACCAAACTAGCCACTTTCGGGTTTGGGGTTTCAATATGCTGTCGTTCTACACACCAAGGGGTGGGGTTTGATTCTATTTGACTATTTGATGAACGTTCATATCACGAGTAACCAGCTCTTCACAAAGATTCAACTTATTTTGTTTCTTTTAGGGTTTGACAACGATCTGAGTTTGACCCTATGGGAAGTGGTGCCTGCATGGGTTCGCTTGGCACGAGCTTGGCTTGAGATTTGAGCATCTTATCCTAGTCCAGGCTTTATCTTCAATGGTTCCATTTCAACATATAGATGCTTGCGAAAAGATGAGGAGATAAAAAGCTTGAGCCCCCAGATTACGTACCCTTTTTGGTATACCATACACTTCCAATACTAGGGTTCTTAACTGAGGCGATTTGATACGCTAATTTCCGTGAATTGCGGTCCAATTTTTACGTCAGTCAGCATCAGAATCCAATTTCATAGCTGTCCATGCAAATCTTATCTTTGATTAATGAATCCAGATTTCCATATGTACCATAACTTTCATGTACAAATCCAGCTAGACTAGCGGCCACGTTAAACAAGCTTTAACATCGTGCTTAATTTGCTAATTTTATATAAAAAGCCATGGGATCTTCATCTTGCACACCAACTTCTTGCTTTACGTTTTACTTATTCAATTGATCATTCGTCTGCAAGTTTATAAAGCATTCGGTTAGGTGTAACCTAACTGGATACTGTATAACGTGTCCCTCTCCAAAAGAAAGATAAAGACAGGGTGAATGAATGTATTCTATACCGGAAGACCTTTACCCGTAGACAAAAGTTTGGTAGCCATGTGAACGACGCCCTAATGGTGGTTGGAAAAAACAAAAGTGCATTCAAAATTTTTAAGATTTAAAATTTTTATTTATTTTAATAATTTTTGTTATAAATTATAAATTAAAAATTCTTATAATCATCGTAATTACACCCAATCTAAAGTCCCGTAGTGAAACAGGATTTGATAAGGGCTGATAGTACGCAATCTGATAGTAAAGAGACTGTTTCCAGTAGACTCACAATGTAGATGCGACAGGAAAATAGTGATGCAGCTAAAAATAAATAAATTACAAGACACTACATAAGGACATACATGATGTTTGACCATTTTGGCTCTTTCCGTCGTTAGTTACGTTAGGGGTCTTCACTGAGCGCCCCACTCGCAAAGGCGTAAAGGCTATTTGGGTTGAACTTCCTATGTGGAAAGTATGAGGGGCGAGAACTCTAAAGAGTATCGTTTATCCTTATTCTATCACGCCGGACTTTTCTAATTCTTGCAACCGCCTCAGTGAGGGTCAACTCTGACATATCTTTCTTGATCACTTCCCTTAAGATCTTATAAAGTCTTCTTCTCCTCCTTTTGTATCCACTAAGATTTATTATCTCACAGTGTCCTATCGGAACATCAGAGGACATCCTGCGCATATATTTAAATCACCTAAGCCTTTTTTCTCTCAACTTGTTTGCAATACTTGCTATATGTAGTTTGACTTTCACTACCCGATTCTGTACGCTATCTTTTTTTTTTCCAATTAAACTTTAAATTCTTCGACAGATAAGAAAAATTTCTTTTAATCATATTTTAAAATTTTTAATTTTATTTAATCTTTAATCGATTTTATAACAGTCTAATACCAGCTGAACATTTTAAATCTTAAATCTCTTTTTAAAACATGGGTATTTTATTTTGGTTAATTAAAGTTCTTCAATTTTTTAAGGTAATTACTTTAAATTTTATTAGACAATGAACATCAATTGTATCATGTCATGCACAGCTTTCTTGTTTCATCAAAATGTCGGAACGTATCATTCGGAGTAAATGCTTGCTTAGTTGCATATGGACCGTCCAAGGAACTTGGGTCCCATGGCGGTGGAAAAAATGGAGGAACAAGTAATTTATATCCGAAGAAAAAAGGGAAAGGATTGTATTAAATCTTGAAGATGATGGGATGGAAATGGAATGAACTTGCAGAGGAGGGTTTGAAGTCAAAAATGTTCATTCAATTCGTTAACAGATGCAGAATTTAATAGAACTACTATGCTCTCTTTTACAAGTCCTACTTAACGGCTGTAAAGCAATGGCAGCAGACTTAGAGCCGCATATGATTATATCAGTGCATATGCTGCCTACATCCATGTGCTAGACATTGGAGAAAAGAGCACACAAGAGTTGACCTCATCGATTTTATCAAACATAAGATAATTAAATATCGTTTAAATGACAATTTAACTCAATTAATAATTTAAGACTTATATGTAATATTAATGACATTTGATTAATTGATGTCTTTATAATCTGTATCATTTTTATATTGTTTCATTTATACGTGAGTCTATCGAAAATAACCTCTTTATTGATGTATACATAGACATCAATTAATCAAACTTGCTTCATTACGAAACTTTAAACTAAGTGTGATGATGATGATGATTTGATTAATTGATGTCTATTGTTCATACTGCTTGTATTCCATCGCTAATTTTTAATCAAATTTTAAGAAAATGAATTTTTTAAAACTAAAAATAAAAAAGTTTAAAAATCCTCATCTTAAATATCTATCTATTTATTAGACTTGGGGTAAATTTTACCATTCAAGGCTCCGTATTTTGAGAAGGTTGAAGTAAGGTTATCAATTGTATTCAGCCTCGTCTATCTATTTATTCTAATGTAAAAACATATATAATTTGTATTGTTATACTTGACTAAGATATTTTTTTAGTTTTAAACGTTATAAAATAGTTTTAGATATTATAAAATAATATGTAATTAATGTTAAAGTTGTATACTATGGGACTTCTCTAAATTTTGCATATCAATAAGATTTATACTTATTGTTATTATTATTATTGCAGGCATAAAATGGTAAAATGTGTTTAGAGGAAATTTTGTATAAATAAAATACAAAAACCAACTTGGGCCGCTTGGAAGAAATCGCCACAGGTTTTCAATTTTTAGAGCCAAAAAAAATAATTTTAAAAGAAAAAACAACTTTTCGAGAACACCGTTCTTTTTGTTTTTAAGTTTTGGCTGTTTATTACAGAACCTACTTTTGTTTCTCCACAGCGGTTTATGGTCCCCAACTGTTTAAACCGAATGCGTGTGTGAATTAGTTAGTCTGTTGTGAGTTGTGTGACCTTTTGGACTGCGTCACATAGTCCCTGAGCCACCCTGCCCAAATTTCTATAAATTAGCCGACTGCCCTCCAGTTTGCTCCACCCACCTCTCTCTCATTTTCTCTTTACAGCTCTTGCTCTGTTCCCTCTCAAAGTTTGTTCAATTGTAAGCGTTTTCCCTCCCTTTCCTTTGCTTTACTTTCGCTAGTGTCCGCCATTCTTTTTCAAAAATGCTGAATTGGGTCTCACTTTTGTGCAGTAAAATGGCTTTTCTTGGGATGCTTTTGGTGGGTTTTCTTGCAATGTTGTCCTCTGCTAATGCCTATGGTGGTGGAGGGTGGGTTAATGCTCATGCAACCTTCTATGGAGGCGGTGATGCCTCAGGAACAATGGGTATGGTTGCATTATAACAATGAGGGATTTTAAAAACAAAAAGTTTGTATCTTTTAGAGAAAATCCATTTAACAATTTGTAAATCTTGTTCATGCAGGTGGAGCTTGTGGCTATGGAAACCTCTACAGCCAAGGCTATGGAACAAATACTGCAGCGTTGAGTACTGCTCTGTTCAACAGTGGGCTCAGTTGTGGAGCTTGCTTCGAGATCAGGTGTGTGAGTGATCGTCAATGGTGTCTTCCTGGTTCCATTACGGTCACAGCCACCAACTTTTGCCCACCAAACAATGCGCTCCCCAACAATGCAGGAGGTTGGTGCAACCCTCCTCTGCACCATTTTGACCTTTCTCAGCCTGTTTTCCAACACATTGCTCAGTACAGAGCCGGAATTGTGCCTGTAGCTTACAGAAGGTGTGTTCTGTAACCTGAACTGAATCTTTCAGTTTCAGCTCTCCCCGGAGTTGTAAAAAAATGTGACCTTCAAATTAATGTCATCTAATTCCTGTGGTTGGGGTTGGTTTTTCTTGTAGGGTACCGTGCAGGAAGAGAGGAGGCATAAGGTTCACAATCAATGGACACTCCTACTTTAACCTCGTCCTTGTCACCAACGTTGGTGGTGCCGGTGATGTTCATGCAGTGGCTATCAAAGGGTCGAGGACCGGTTGGCAATCAATGTCCAGAAACTGGGGCCAAAACTGGCAAAGCAACAACTACCTCAATGGGCAGAGCCTCTCATTTAAAGTCACAACCAGCGACGGTCGTACTGTGGTCTCCAACAATGTTGCACCTTCCGGTTGGTCCTTTGGCCAGACCTACACTGGTGCTCAATTCCGCTAAGGACAATGTCACCAGCCATACCTGCCTTCCTCCACATTCAAGTCAAGGATATAGCATAGTGTTTTAGTGTCTTAATACTATATTTATACTCGGTGTATATTATGATGATTAGCATTAGCGTCGGTTCAGTGTACTAGAGGTAGTACATGTATCTATACAGCATATGAGTTGGGTCAATCTTAAGTCTCTGGTGGAGTCAAAACGAGATGGGCTTATTTTAAATAGCCATTTCTCGTTTTGAGGTAATTGTGTAACTCGAGAGAGTCCTATTCATGGAGGTTTCTTTTCTTTCTGCACTTTTATGTCAAAGAGCAGGAAAGAGGTGGCAGAGGTGGAACACTTTTACCACCCGCCACCACCGGCGATTTGAGTGAGTGTCGTTTTTTAACTTTTGGTTTTGGAAGGCATCTTGAAGAAAGCTGTTTTACTGCTTGTGAGGTCGTTAAATGTAATGTTTTAGTAGCTTGTGTACTATGTCTAAACTACATTAGACAGAAGTGTAAAATGTTCACTTCCTACTAGTAATGGAAAGTAGCGAGTGTTGCTTATCACTTTTCCTTTGTTCTTGTTCTCTACACACCCTCACTCCATTGCAGCAATCAATACAGAACTGGATTAGGAACATAAAGACAGAAGTTGGTTTCAAATTTGTTTAGAGAAGTTGAAGAAGAAGAAGCGTCAGGTCTTACAAAAAATGAAACGTCAAGACACGTCCGTGTCCTACTTGTCCCTTTGCATTTCAGTCTCAGTCTGCAAAGATTGCCTGAAGATTCATATCAACCCAAACGTGACCATAGAATCTGATAACAATAACATACAAAAATAAGAAAAATCGCTTGTAAAAGTTTCTAACAAACTACCTTGTAAGATCTAAGGATTCTGCAGATAAAGGGGTGGTCCTGGAGATAACAAATGGACGGTTCGTTGGTTCTTGTTCTGTCAATTCTCTCATCTTTTAACATTCTATTAATAAACAAAACTAAACTCAAAAGTTTAAACTACAACATCAACACTCTGTTAAGATGTAGACTTATCCCTAACTAGTCTAGTACTACTCTTTCAATACTCAGCATAGTAACATGTACACTTATCTCTAACTATTCTAGTATTACTCTATATAAAAGAGGTAAGATAATGGTTTCACAAGAACAATCATATATCATAAACTTCAAGTTTTTATCTCTTTGCAAACGTTTTATGTATTTGCTCCTAGAAGTGGTCGAATTGGTAGAGTAGGAGACATAAGGTCAAAAAATCCCATGCTCGAATCTTCCTACTTGATTAATCGAGCTTGTCATACAGGACTTATTTATTGCAGAGTATGAACATTATATATGTTAATTACATGATAATTCAATCCAAATCTTGAATTCAAAATGACCAATTAAATTCCAAATTGATTCAATTCATGATTAAAAACTGAGTAGGGTTATTATAATATTTCATTTATTTAAGTCTAATATTCATATTATGTATATTTCGTTGTTTTTTAAATAAAAATTTAAGATAATGAGTTTTTAAAAAGCAAAATCAAAAACAGATTTTTTAAGAATTTAAAAATCAAAATATTTTTAAAAATTTTAAAATTATAAAAAATCTATATCTTTTACCTTTTTATATGTTAAAGCGATTTTTTATTTTTTATTACCCATGAGGTATCTTAAGAGGGTCTCAATTATGGGAAGACACCTTTAAGCCATCCACTCCCAGACTAATCCCTGCTCGAGTCGGGTAAGTCCCTTGCGAGAAGTAAAGCTCTAGTCCCAAATTTTAAACGACTGCATACATAAGGATGGTTCACTTAAATCAAAAGAACCCCTTATCAATTGACCTGCGTCTTAAGGTTGTTAAAAAGATAATTTTAAACGGTAAGACGGTAACTTCATTCAGTACATTCAAGTTTTTGGCGCTCTTTTTAAATTTTTTTTTTTGTCGTCTTGGAATAAAAAAGAAATATTAATTTAAGAAACCAAACTGCGGCACGTCTAACACGTTGGGCCCACCATGTGCCATTCCCGCTCGTTGCGCTGAATCCCCTAGTCTGTCCTTGTCAACAGCAGGCAATGACCTGCACACTGACAAATTCTAAAAATATCCAAGGCTGTGCTTCCATGTCCCAACTTCCACCATTATGCCCGTGCACTTGCAGTTTTAATGCTACAAAAACCCTATTTTCTTTTTATTTTTAAAAAAAAGTTGGCAGAGATGAAATTATATTGTTTACTAAATTAAGTACAAAACCATAATTAATAATTAAAATTTCAACCGAATCGTCCAGTTTAATTATAAAAATTCTGAACTTTTTAATTTATCAGTTCAATTTTTAATTTTTTGATTCGATTTATTTTAATAATTTTTATTATTAAAAATTTATTTATTTATTAATTAATGTCAAAATTTGTAAATTAATAAGTTCTTATAGTTTTAAATGTAATTATTTAATTTTATTTAATCTTTAATTAGATTTATAACAATCTAATACAAATTAAACGTTTTAAACCTTAATTCTCTTGTTTTATTGGTTTAATTTTTAATCTATTTTTTAAAACATCTACAAATAATACAGTGAATCAATAGATTACATGTTTCAGGATCTTATATAATTCATTTCATTATTATTCGTAGTTATTAATTAGATAATACCTTAAATAACAACTTATTACTAAAAAGGAAACTGAGTTTTA
The DNA here is from genome assembly GCA_025504935.2 of Erythroxylum haughtii. NCBI lineage: Eukaryota > Viridiplantae > Streptophyta > Magnoliopsida > Malpighiales > Erythroxylaceae > Erythroxylum > Erythroxylum haughtii. The sequence goes on from JANSVB020000004.1 coordinate 891,191, forward strand.
AAAAATAAAATTGTCTTATTTTAAATATATTTATAATTTAAAATTGCTTATAAAATAATTCATGTTATAATGAAATAAATTTTTTCTTATTTTTATTATATTTTTCTTAATTAATAATATTATTTGTTTAATATATTAAAACAAGTAAAACTTTAATAAATATATGTCATCTTCTGAGTTTAAAATTAGGGATGACAATGAACTAGACCATGAGCTTAAATTTAGATTTTTCAAAGGGCCAACTTATGAGTCAAATCACTGGTAGTTTAGTTTAAGACCTAACTTTTCTAAATAAAATGATAACATCGTTTAGCTTAAAATAATTAGATCTTAAGCAGGTTCAATTAAAAAATATTATTTTACATCTTTTAGTTTTTTAAAAATTAAAAAAACCAACTCAGCCTTGTTTTTTTTTTTTTTTTCTACGACGTATTTTAGAAGAAGCTCAACTATAAGAAAGTACCTTTAAGTCATCTACACCTAGACTAATTCCCGTTCGAGTCGGATAGGTCCTTTACGGGAGGTAAAACTCTGACTCTATATTTTAAACGGTTAAATACATAAGGACAATTCAAACCCGTGACTTCACTTAAGTCAAAAAAATTCGTTACCAACTCACCTGCCCTCAATCCTAAAATGAATGTTTGAGTGCTTTTTAGTTAGTGTCTAATGGGATGAACCAGATCAGAGGACAGCAAAACCACGTGCTTGCCAGTTTTACTTTTGCATACTGAACGGTCGAAGTTACTTAAATGCATCTGCACAACACTCCCTTTTAGTTGTAGAACTTAAATACATTGTTTTAACATTCTTCTGCTGTGTCTTCTGCCCCATTTAGTACTTTACTTCTCTTTTACGTTTCCCCTTCTATACCCAAGCTAGCACCATTCATCATGGATTCCCAAACTTAATTTAGAGCTCATTCATTTATACTAACCAAAATGTAATACATAACATCAGCTTTATTATATAAAAGAGAAATATACGAAGAAATAAAAAAATACCTGATTTCTATTTCATAATTTTAAATGAACCTTTTAAGGCTGAAATGAGCTCAAATCTATAGCCGCCTTTATAAAATCTACTTACCCAGACGAGTTAAAAAATCTACTTACCCAGACGCGTTAAAAACTTTTCTACAGTTTTCATAAAATTGTAGTATTCTTAACAGGTCAAAGAATTCATATGCTCACAAATTACTTAAAATCAACTATAGGAAACCTTAATTTTTGTATATACTATTCATATCAGATTTTCCTATCATAGGTTTAATATAGATCCGGTCCATACTAATTGGGATCTATTTTCTTCCTGAACTTCTGCTCATTAATCTAGATTATTTCTTAAACTACTTTATTATCTTTATCTAAATCAAATTTATATAACTTGATCGATAAGATATTAAACTTGTTAAAATGCAATTAATTATTGTCTAATTTTATGAAAAAAATCTAACACAAAAAAAGAGAATTATATGATAATTTAAGAAAATTTTGAAAATTCTTCAAATAATTTTATTTTTTTGAAAAATTCTTTTAGACTTTATTTAAAAAATCCTACAAAATATTATACATGAAATAATAAAATACCACTTATATGATGATTCATTACAACCATTAAATAATTTATTATAATTTTCTTAAATTATTAATTTATTTTAATTTTAATTGATTTACATCTAATTTAAGAGCTACCTTGGATAATCATATCAGCGACATTGATTAGTTGATTTGTAATGTTTATATCACATATATTTATCATATTTTTAACTGAAATTTAAGAGAAGATTTTTCTGAAAGTTTTAAATTAATAATTTATTATAATTTTATTAAATTATTAATTTCGGTTACATATTAGAATTAAGAGCTGAGTTTGATTATTATATTTGATTAATTCACATATGTTGTTGATTTCATATGTTTTTTATCATTATTTTTTAGCCAAAATTTAAGATTTAAGAGAAGAGATTTTTTTAAAAATAAAAAATAAAAACTTATATTTTTTAAATTATTAATTTAATTTGAGTATGTTATTCACATGAAAGTCTGATTTTTTTTGGAAAAATTAAAAAGATTTTTTGAAAAATTTTAAATATTAAAAAATTTGTAAATTTTCTTTTATCCTCAGACTATTTTCTCTTTTTATTTAATTTGGATTTTAATGGATGCTGTACTTCAGAATAGGTTGACATCCCGGTTGAGCAACACCACCGTTCATTAGTTATCCTGCAATGGAGACACGTAAACCATTTTTCCACGACAAGAGAAAAAGAAGATTGCTTTCATTCCAACGCTTTGAAAGGAAAAGACAACTTGTGGTCACAAGCAAAAATCTTTTCTTTACGTCTCTGTTAAGCTTAAAACCTCCATGTCTGCCTCTTGCTTTCTGTCTTATCATCATCTTCTCTTTGACAATGGCAAATCCCCAGAATTTGCATGGAAATAGAAATTTCAGATTACCTGTTGTTATTACTGTCTTATTACCATGTCTTATGATAGGTCTCATTTATTAAATAGATAGATAATTATGAAATATGATAAAAGTAGAATAACTGGAAGATGGACTAAACCTGTATTGTACTTTTATCTAGTCATATCTAAACAATGTTTATCAGAATCTAGCTGAGCTGGGTTTACATTAAAGATTTCACATCCAGGTCCTTGACAGTTAGCTTTGTCAAATTCTGTGTAAGGGCGGCATAAAGTGCTTCCTTCCTAGTAGCTTAATGAGAGGAAAGGATAAAGCTTCTTCTTTTATCAGAATCTATACTTTAGTTCAAACTTTACACCGAGTGATGCATTGGAACTATTAAATTTGATTTATATGCATAGACATTAATATATGGTTTTAATTTACAGCTCAGGCCAACAGAGAGGAAGCAGTCTGTCTACACCAGAGATCTTCTCAGTTCTCACCAAAAAGTGGGTGAGTATATAACTCAGCAGAGCCCTACTACTACATATTAGTTTTGTGTACAGAAAATTTTATAACATCACACAAGTGGTGCCTTATCGGGTGGTTGTCAGCACCATTCTTCTTCCTACAGAACAACCAACATATAGAACAGCTGGCGTTCCTAAGCTGCTCTTATGCCCTATACAATAGAGTACTAGTCATTGGTAGCCTCTAAAATTTGCATTCCTGGAAAATCCCCATTTGCCTATTCAAAAGGTTCTTTTGGTAGGCCTTGTATTATGAAATGAATATGGCTGCCAAGCACTCCGGCAACTTGATCGGTTGTAAACAGTGATAACACTGCTGCACCCTCAGTTGGCCGCAGCAAGAAAGGGTAAAGATGGCTTTATGAAACGGAAGAGGTTTATATCACCACAAAACGCCTAATGCCAAGCAGGCTGGTGCATTACACCTACAAACAGAACAGAAGTAATTAAATATCAAAAACATAATTGATCAACTGGAAAAATTCCACAAGAGCAATAATCAATCTGATTCTTATACATCATCCGTTTTTCAAGTGAAGTAAATCATTTACAAAGAGGTTTTTTTCTTTTTCTTTTTTATGTGTAAATAACTTCTGCATGCCTCTAGACAGATATGCAATCTAATTACAATTTCCAGGGGAAGTTTATAAGGGCTTTAGGAACTTTTCAAGATTGTAACTGCAGTACACTGCATCCCTTTGTACCTAGCAGGAAAAAAAGAAGCAAGCAAGAAGTGGTAATTAAGCTGATTCAATAGAAAGCAAGGAAGTGTATCTTTAGATTTTAAGAAGACCTCAATGAAGTTATTGCCTTTCCGAAGCATCAGTTAATTTTCATAGTCATAACTACAGTAATTTAGAACTTGGGGGGTTGGGGCTGCAAGTCCATTCAACAAGAGGGAGAATGGAAAGATCCCGTCTGCATTTTTATTCTTGCAAGAAGTAGGCTGTCATGTAAAATGCTGCTCGGGTACACTAAGGTTCACTTACCCTGGAATATAGATGCTCATCAAACATGGTAACAGTACAAGGCCCTGATGTTGAAGCCCAGCTACTAGGGCCTGTGTCATATACAGGTTTAGGGGCTTCAAAGCTTCCATTAACTTGATAATCCAAATGGTTTTCTTGTATATTAATCTCTGCTCCAGGTTGGTATTTTGTATCATTCAACAGATTAAGACTATACGGCAGATACGAGTAAGGTCCAGGCATCTGCAGTCTCAGGGATGCAGTTCCATTTAGCTCATTTAGCAGACCATTCATGCCATTTTCTTGGACAGAATTTGATAAATCGGAACTTTTTCCTGTGCCGAAATAACCAGAATAACTCCCAAAGGAAGAACTCACAGAGCACTCAACATCCCTGTAGAGAAAACGAGGTCACTCTTAATGATCCGGAACTTCTATGCATGGTAATAGAATTAACATGCATTTCATCACTTGTTGTCACTTACTAAATCATAATAACAATAAGATGGTTCATAAAAGTGCATCCTATAAAGCAATCATTACTCTTACACCTCAATTTGACTCACCTATGGGGAAGCAGATTTGGGTCTTTTGCAAACATAATATGTTGACTGTCATTACTAGGAAGCCAGTGCGTAGATGGTAGCTGCTGCTCAGCACTCATTCTGAAAGGTACGTGCATCACATTCTGGAACTGAAGACGTGTAATTTAGATAGCATCTCCCAGAGAGACAAGAAGAAACTACAAAAAGCTGTTGTAGTAAAAGGAAGCCATTCCTTACCTGGCTACTGCATTCTAATGACATAAGCTGCTGTTTCCCTAAATTTTCCTGCAAAAAAGATATCAAGTTAAGAAGAAGAAAGCGCGCGGTACCGGTAAAGAGGGTTAAGTAAAATCATATGTTGAGGCAAAAAAGAAGAATTTAAAGCACCAGATGCTCATCAATATGTTTTTTTCCAAGTGAAAATTGTTGTTTTTGGCCTTCATTCTGTCGAAGACTTGTTCAGACTTCCTAACAAGTCTTTGGATAATTATTTTACTGGAACCAATGCTATACTTAATTGACACTTGAGAAAGCATAAGAATACTGACCAAAGGACTTTTAGGCATACCTTATGTGCTCGAATTCGGTCAAGTGAATTCCTGAGTGAATTTTCAAGTTGCTCCAGATGTTCTATGCTATTTATCTTATCTGGATTAGTCCAGTAGCTGCAAAAACTCAATGTTATAGGTTGTATAAAGTGGTCAGGGGCCACATATTGTTCACAGGATCAATGCGTTAATAAATGAAACAGCTCTAATGAAATAATTTGCAGATGTTCACCTCAGTCTCTGCTGTACTTCAGAGAGTTGACTCTGCAGCAAACTTGATTGGTTGGTGAGGTCCTGTTACATGGAATTTCAAACATCTAAAACTGTCATCATCTAAATCATAAAGAACAGATGTCTAAATTAATAAGGTTAATTGGTTCGACTCCGTACCTCTATCGTTTGAGAACTGAAACAATGCAACCAAAGGCAACAAACCTTAGTAAATAGTCTGAAAGAAAATTGGAGATAAACATGATAAGTGGAGAAGACATACCCTGTACCCAGAAATTCTGGTATATTTACATCATGGTCCAACTTCTTAAACGTTTTCTTCAGCGCCTAGACTCCTCAAAGAAGAACAAAAGATAATGTAAGCAGTAGGAACAATGACAGAGCAGCAAGTGAAGCCAAGCAGTAGCTGGAAAAATATTACGCTGATCATGGCTCATACGAAGGAACTTACTTCAAGGCTTTCTAGCTTCCTGCTCCAATTAAGGAAAAAGGAATCAGCTTTCTAACCCTTGAACAATTAACTAATTCGAGTCCAGGGACAAAAGAGAAGAGATTTTCAACGTACCTCTTCGCTCTTTCTTGAGGTGTCAACTGAGCAAATTTCGCAATGACTTCCTCGATGCTATTTGACATTACCGGAAAGAGAATGAAATGTTAGAAAATCTCTTCTCCTAATGATGTCAATGATCATGACATGATAATGATAAGGATGACTATCATAGCTTTCTGAGAACACATTTCAAGGCCAATTTTATACACCAAACACCTCATAAATCACAATCCATCTTCCCCCTCAACTATCTCTAGGGAATCATGATGTGTACTTGGCAATCAAGCAGCCAATTCTCAATATCTATATGATTATACACCTACAGTATATGATTGGTTATCTGTTTTCAGAACCAATGTGTTGTAACTAAACAATGAAGGGCGTGTAGCTCTATATGTTTATGCAAGGAAAATGCCTCAACCCGGATAAAGACCAAACCCACAAAGTAGAGGTCAGGCAACCCTAATGCTCACCAACTCCATGTATTCAAACTCCAAATAAAAAAGAAAGAATGAATGAAGAATACCTTTTTTTCCCTTTGCATAATGATGGTTTGCCAGATGGTGAGAACATGAGCAGGATAATATCTATGTCACAGAGTATAGACAACTCATTAGCCTTCTTCATGATGCCATTTTTCCTTTTAGCATAGGTCGCTTGACGGCCATTGGTGTTCTCCAATCTCTTGATCTTTAGCTTAACCCTTCCCATCCTGCACAATTCAACATCGATATTTTAACCTTCAGAATTGTAAAAGCCTATTACTTTGATCTCCTTATAACCTCCATTAACCCCCCACAAAATCTACCCTCCACCAACATGTATGTAATGCCAAAAGTTGCAAGCATTCACCTTTTATCAATTTGCATCAATGTCACCAAAAGCTCACAGATTTTTCAATAGAATCAATACACGAATGGGAAATGAAATGTTATGCCATATGAACTCTTGAACGACCAAAACAGAAAAAGCTTTCGATGGAAGAAGTTTAGGGAATTTTGGATCATAGAATCATAACAAGAAAAAACTGCAAAAACGTTGAAAAAACCAACCTAAGATCACTAAGCCCATGTAGTTAAAACAACTTAAGATTGAAATGATAGAAAAAGAACAAAAAGTCGAAAACACTCCCACTTCCAAGATTTGGTTTTTAATATTTTTGCTCAATACTTTTTTGCCTTTTTTTTTTCTTTTTTATAAACGAGGAAAAGGGAACCTTTTGAAGAGTAAAAGATGGGAACGTGTGTGAAAAAGAAAGCGAGAAAATCTCCAAAAAAAACAAGAAAGAACTCACATACCCCAAATGAACAAATCAAACGACGAGTTGAAAGTTGATCGTTCAAAGGGTCTTAAATGTGGGACAACTCGAACATTCAGCCAAAGGTAAGAGAAAGAGAGAGACAATAGAAGCTCTTCAAGAGAGACACACACACATACACATACAGAGAGACAGATAGAGAGAGAGCTTACATATAGGATTGTCTCACACGACCGGGAGAGCGGGAAAAGCGGTCATGGAATGGAAGCTTGAGAATCGGGATCGTCAAAAACTTCACCCCTAAACCAATCAAACCAACCACAAACCGATTTCCCATCTCTCACCCACCCTTTCCATACCATAAACCCAAACCCAAACCCCTACCCCTGCCCAGCGGAGGTTTATCAACAAAACCTCCTTTTTTCACTTCTGTTATTGTTGGTTGGTGGGCACTTCAGCTAATTAGTTACACCTTCTTTTCCATATTTTCCTTGGTAAAATACAATAAAGCGTGAAAATTTGACAATTTTTTGTACGACCAAAACAAAGGGAACTATACACCAGTGTTCTTTTTGCATGATCATGTCCTCTTCAACCTTTTACTGCTCAATATATGGAACTTTCCAAGTTAGTTAAGAAATGCTCTTTCGAGAAAAGTTTTATCTTTTACGACGGTACGCCTGATCGTTGCTCGTACGTTAATCGCCAATTCCCCACGCACCTCACTTCTGTTCTGTCTTAATATTGAATATCCATTTAATCTTATACATTTTGTTATTACCAATAAAAATTATATGTTAAATAATTTAAAGATAATTTATTTTATCTCTTAAAATTATTTTATTTTGTTGAAATAAATAATTTAATTTTTATTTAAAATTAATATTTATTCTAAATATAATTTAATTATTAGATCAGATAAATAAATTTATATAATTTGAAGATATTTTAAATTTAATCATTTTAATTAATAATTACAATTGGATTAAATTTATTTAATTTAATTAAAATAAATAAAATCATTATTATTTATAATTTTTATTAATAATTAATTGTAATTAATATATAATATTAAATTAAATTATTGTTAAGATATTTTTCTGTGATTTTTTAAGAGATGCATGACGCTCGACAAAAAAAGTTGACGCTGTCAGCTCAAACCCGCCCGATTCCCGATGTTGCAGGAAGTGCGGTGATAAGGTTTAGCCTGCCGGAATCAGTTACTCTCCTCAAACGTCGACGACATGTTGTTGTTCTCCGGTTTCTACTCTGCCTCTGTCCGACCTCTCTCTTACTCCACCAAGACCCATAATTGTCACGACGCCCTCATTGCCGCCTCCACCACGAGCACCACAACAACGGACTCCGGCCGTCTCTTCCGTGAAAAACTACTCTACCTCACCGGCCTCAAGATCGATACCCGTAAAGCTCTCACCTTGAACCCTTATCTTCGCTCCAGGCCTATCTCCTCTGTGAAATCCGTCGAGAGCTGCCTCTCCTCTTTCGGTCTGCACCGCAACGCCGTTGGACGCGTTCTCGATATGTATCCTTCACTCCTCACATCGGACCCATATTGTGATATTTACCCAGTTCTCGATTTCCTTCTCAACGAGGTTAATGTTCCGTTCTCCGACATCTCCAAGTCCATCTCACGATGTCCCAGACTTCTCATCTCCGGTGTTCCTGATCAACTGCGACCCGCTTTTCTTTTCCTTCAGACATTGGGATTCGTGGGTCGTTTTGCGATTGATTGTCAAACAACGGTGTTGCTTGTGTATAATGTTGAGTCTACTTTGATGGGCAAGATTGAGTTTTTGATGGGTTTGGGGTTTGAGTTCGGAGAGGTTAAGAAGATGGTGGTTAGGTCTCCAGGGATTTTGACGTTTAGTATAGACAAGAATTTGGAGCCGAAAGTCGAGTACTTTTTCAGGGAAATGAAGGGAGATTTAGAGGAATTGAAGAAGTTTCCTCAGTATTTCTGTTTTAGTTTGGAGAGGAAGATAAAGCCTAGGCATAGAATGTTGGCGGCATATGGATTAAAGCTTCCGTTGTGGAAGATGTTGAAGGTTAGTGATGGGGAGTTCAGTTCAATGTTGGTGGAAATGGTTGAAAAGAGATAGTTGGAATTTGGAAACCAGTAAGTTTCTCATTTATCGATTATTACTAAACACTTACTTAGTCAAGAATGAGTTTGTTTAATACTAATGGAGGTGAAACAACTTCGGAAATAAAGCCATTGGATCAGATTTATGTTATTATATGTTTACACTGGACTGCACGCAAGAACATCCTGTCATCTCTTTTCTCTCCTTGCTATCAGACTATCAGTTACCTATTTTAGGCCTTCTCTGTGCTAACTGGCTTCCTCTTAGACCAAAGCTCTCGTTTCTTAAAATTGGATTCTTTGTTGTCCAAGAAATTTTATGATTAGGTTGCTTGTTTGGCGGCAGTTTGAGGACTTCTTTTCATGGAATCAAATTCGTTTATTAGTTACACATATATAACACATTTCTCCTTTTTAATGCAAGTATTCTTGTTTTTCTGCTTGATTTATTGCATGAAAGGGTCACTTTTGTGGTACATGCTAGTAGACGGTAAGCAAGGAAAGAGTGTGATATCAGCATTCTCAATTTTACACCTGATCACGTCCTACCCAACAAATGAAATCTGTCAAAGAAAATACATGTATATAAGAGGATATTTTGAACGCTGAAAAACCAATTGTAGCTGAATTATCTGCTTCTTCACATAACGAAAATTGCAAGTTAAAGAAAGATAGTGAGAGTTTAACATCTTAGGCCAGCATTCTGGAATTGGTTTCTCATGGCATGCTATTATTCCTCAGCGAGATCTTATTTTGTCAAAGCAACTTAAGGGTTGCTGTATTCAGATAAAGATCCCGTGTCTTACTAGTGTCCATTCCTGTTCGAAAGGGGATGGCATTTGGATTAAGACGCATCTCTTAATCAAACAATCACTGCTAAGAAAATTAATTGAGGCGTATCGTATGCACGATATTGATCTCAGAGAACTAGTTTGCAAACTCTGCTTGATAATTATTGATTTCTCTTTCGCCTAGTTTCCTTCAGGACTTTTTAGAAGTTCCTAAACAAAGAGTACTACAAACTAATCAAGTGTTAGTAATGATCCGTGTGCTGTTTTGTTCTAAAGTTCATATGCACACAATATCCATCTTGATTTTAGTTCTAAGCATGAAACATAATTTCTTTTTCGCCAAATAGAGTCATTTAGGATGTGGAAGACAGGAGGACAGGATATTACATTTAGGACTTATCTGACATTAAATTTACTGGATCTTTTGAAATTTCATGTACGAAAACATCTGCTTTCATGGAATCATCTCACGGTTTATGTAGATCATCCGTATGTTACATTATCTTGGATGTTTTACCTCTGTTTTTGCCATGGTTATCTTTTAAATTGTGTGTCCATGTTAATTCTTTTTTCTTTCCCCTGACTTCTATTCATATGGTTAGTTTTGAGATTTTTCTACCGAATATGGTCTTTTTGTCAATTGGCTTGTCCTCTAACATGGAACAGTGACCTGCATCTTGGCATCCATGACAACTCCTTCTCATGCATAGTATTCTTGTACGTTTAGTCTGTTATTCCCTTCTTCCTTGAGAATCTTCTAATGCCTGACAGTTCCTTAAAATTTGGCTGAGCAGGGATGAAGTGAATAAGCAGAAAAGAACCAATGCCCTTGTTATTGGGCCTCCATTTCTCTTTCTTCTGTTGTGTGACTGGCATACATGAGCGAAATTGTTACAATACATGATTAGTTTGGATATGACTTCAGTTCTAGCTACATTTCCATGGAACTTAATATTTCAGCGAGGAGTTTCTTAGCAAGGGGACATTTATCACGCCATACGATCGCAGACATGATTCCTCTGCAGGTTTTTATCAGTCATAGCAATGGGAATGCATTATATGAGGGGCCTTACAGAAGCAAACAAATGCTGCGGGCTTTGAAAGAGCTAGGTTTTTCCCTAGTCCTATAAAGAAGCATCTTTTTTTTTTTTGTTGTTGATATGATGGCATTAAGTTAGATTGGTTTTACTCATTGTCAGATATAGCTGTAGTCAATGTGTTCAATTACATTTAACTATATATAAACTAAATGAGAATGTGATGAAACTATAATGAAACATAAAGAAAGAAAGGGATAAACCATTCCAAATACGTAAAGCCTTTGTTAGTGCTAAGGTACTTTTTCATTTCAACTTGTGTGTTGGTCTGTGCATTCTGTGTTCTTGGTGTTTTTTTTTTTCCTTCTTCCTGCAGGTCCATTCTTTTCGTTCTCAAGGTCCCCTACGGGTAGAGAGAGTGGTATTGGAGGATGGTGTTTGGTGATTCGGTCCCCCAATTTCCACTCAGTGGAAGAATCTGAACCTTGTGTTTCTACAATTTAGTCGAACATGTGGGTGAACTCAGCCTGATCCATTTGAAGATCAAGTGCAACTAGTTTTCTTGTTCGCCTGACCATGCTTTGTTACATTAAAGTAGACTGAAAGTTCTACCAAAGTTTTTATGTACATGAATATATAGAACTCCTTAACTATCTGCTTCCTGGTGATAATACTTTCTGAAACTAAAGTTGGCACCAGATTATTGTCCTTCAAGATTGAATGTTCAATACTTGCGTCTTTTTCTATTGGGAACCGTAGTCTCAATCCGGTGGCTTCAATTGTCAAGACTAAGTCAAGTTTTACTCGCCAACACCAAAACAATGAGCAAAGCACCCTTCAGAGAAGACGAGTATTGGGAGTTTTCTGAATTCACCTGTAGTTTTACAAGCTGATATTCCTGGAAATGAACCTGTCAAGGACATACAAAACAATGACAGGGGATGGGAAACTCCCTGAACAAAATTTTCCAAGGAATTGACGTGTACTATTCACTTTTTGAGAGTAGTCAAGACGGTGAATGGTGGATCCAATTTGTTGCTCGTGGTTGGAGTGTGGGAGACATGTACCACCGTCTAATCGATAAAGACCGTACCCTAGAGAAGCCCTTTCCACACAGCAACCCAACATGGAAACATTTATTTGTTCCATTTGGCTTCAAGCCTTCAAGACAGGTGTTTTTCACAGAAAAAAAATTAAAAATAAAACTTGGAACGAACAGGAAAGTAGAGGAGGACAAGGGCACCTGGGAAACTCCTGAGAGCTTGTACATTTTCCATTTATTGGGGACAATGAATATATTTTAAATAAATTCCTGAACTGAGAACCTGTACGTTTTCCATTTACTGGGGACAATAAATATATTTTAAATAAATTCCTGAAGAAAGATGAGACATATTTGGGTGAAGATATTGAGGCAATGATCTCAGAGCTGATGGTACAAAAGCAACGGAGCCATGAAAGCCAACAGCATATAGGGGTCTACGCACGTGGACAGGTACAATCACTTGTTCTTTTATATACCAAAAAACCATATTAGGTAAAACTTGTGTGTCTTTTGGACATCACACACGATATTTTTCAGGTACAGACAATTCCTCTACCATAGTAAATCAGTGTCTCTTCTCCAATCCAATGTAAGAAAATCTCTTACAAAATCAAAACTCTGTCCTCTCTCGTGTCACTCCCATGCACAGTGAACTTCTTCCACAATTACTACTGTACCAAAAATAAAATAGTAACGTATTGAGAGTTCTCAAAATGCCTGCCAGGTTCTTCTCCAACCATCAATTACATTGTATTAACTTCAATGCCTGACTCCACTCCTTTTTTTTTTTTTTCATTGAGTACTGTTCTAGTCAGAAATCCAAGAGTTTGGAAAGACAGAGTTGGTGACTGGTGGGTCATTCTCATTTTCTCACTTTTCTATCATCAAAAGATTTTCTTTTTCTCTTTTTCTCAGATCACTTCTTTTTAGAATAACCCCATTATTCGGTACGAGTTGTTAACGTCTTACAAATCATGGAAAAGAGTGGGTGAGAGGAAAGAAACCATCTCCCATTTACTTTATCTAGTATTGAATTTATGCATGAGATGGTCTCTTTTTAGAGGCTTTTTGAGTTCTGATCTCTTCTGGGCATCAGAAATTGTTTACTCATCACTGACTGTTTATCATTACAGTCCTACATATTCACAGAAACTTTTCTTGATTAGATTATATCTAACCATAAGTGGCATTATAATACTTGTAGATCCAATCCAACCCCTTGTTTGGATAAATCACAGAAGCTGGGATGAGGAGTAGCCCTCCTGTCATTTCCATTCACAGACACTATAACCCTACTTCTGCTGACTTCAGCTTTGTTTGAATAGGTAGGTTATAGACTACTTGTTATGGTACTGTCACTCCTCTTCCATCGCCTTTATTGCTTAGACTAAAAATCACTGTGTGTGGAGTAACTTATGTTATCTGTAAGGTCTGTGGGTCACCTTGACGTGTGTAATAATAATAACATTATTAATAATGTACATGACTGTAATATTGCCATTCTTCAGGACCCATGTACATCATGGGATGCCATTGCCATGATTGTAAGATTTTTCTCATCTTGGACATTTATGAAATTATTACACAAACACAATCTCATTGAGGAGATTGTTTTAGAGAAATTTCTAACATGTTTGTTAAAGTTAAGGTTTCGAAGAACTTTTTCTAGGAACTAAAATGGAGTACTCGCAAATCTACCTGTGATTTTCCTAAATGATAATAATTATGTTTAAAGTTAGCAAAATAGCACTTGGAAGTGTTAATAAATCTCACAATTCCCAATATTAGGTCAAATTATAAGTTCATGTATGTATTCTAATAATTAAAAAATTTAACCGGAATAATCAATCCAGAGTAATCAATTCAGCCGTCAAAAATTTGAACAATTTAAATATTTTGTTCAATTTTTAAATTTTCTGTTTGATTTATTTTAATAATCTTTATTGATAAAAATTAATCAGTTTATTAATTAATCAGTAAATTTTAGTAAATTAATAAATTATTATAAATTAAAATAAATTAAATAGTTTTTGTTTAAGAATCTTTTTTAATTAAACTTAAATTCTTCAATAGATAAGGAAAATTTTTAAATTTTATTTTAAATTTTATTTTTTAGCTAATTTTATGACGATTTAATACTGGTTGAACTTTCCAAAATTAAAACTTTTTGTCTTACCGGTTTATCTTTTATTCTATTTTCAAAATATCAATTTATGCAACTAAATTTAGGAAGACATTAATCAAGCATAATGAATTGCACATATTGGCAAGTAGCCTTTCGCATGTACTAAAACAAAGAATTCGTTTGCTATCTTTTGAATGCATATAATAATAAGTTAATGAAGTATTTGAACAAACCGTTTAATAAATTAATAAACCAGATTAAATGATTGGCTTAATTTAAGTGATTGTTTGGAGACTGAAACTCAAAAGATCCAACAACTGTATTATTTGAAGATCACGAGGGTTTATGAGAAGTGAACTAAGAACCTCAATCCTTAAAAGGTCCTAATGAGTCCCTTGGCTTTAGCACTTGAAACACACCTGAGATGAGGTTAAGTTGCTTGTTTGAGTTAGACAAGCATTAGAATCCTTGCCAGTAAGTGTCGCCGATAATTAAGACATAAGTATCAACACTTTAAGTGTCACTAAACACCTAGTTGCCTTCTTGTCTTCTTCAGAGTTCTGGACATTGTCTCTTCTAACGTCAAATGTCTTTCCATCAAAGGTTATGTTAACTTCTGCAACAGAAAACTTTATTTTTTATACAATTAGAAACAACTTTTACAAATTGGAGATGGAAGAATGGATGCATCATTCTGAATTGTAAAAGATAAAAGCTTTTGTGAATCATTTTGAACAATCATGACCATCTCTTACAGGAATGGTCTAAGTTAAAGGTCAGAAGTTTGTGTTACGTCTGACATGGTATGAGAGAATGCTATTATACGTGGTTGTTTTAGTGTCCTGAGACAGACGCAACTGACTTCCATGGCTGATACAATAATATCCAACACATTTAGCAGAGACACTCAAACGGACATATATATATATATACGTATCCTTTTTCCTTTTCATTGTTTGTACCTAACTACGACTGATCATGAGCTTCTCTTACCATCTCGACCTTTCCACTTGCCAATTGCCCATTTTCACCTGCATAGACTTGTCTTGTTCTAGGGAGTAATGGGAGTACCCTAAAGCAAATCCAAGCGAACCACCTAGCATACCTTTGCACATGGTTCCAAGGGAACAGCCCCAACAGAATCTTACGGTTCAGCCCTACTGTTTTTATGGTGGACCATTTTACAGAACATTAAAGCAAGCTTTGTCATACCAGTTTTGTTTTTCTTTTGTTTTTCTCTTCATGCATTAGTATTAGCTCCCTATTCCTTGGTACTCTCCTCCTTACATGGGTCATTCCAAAAGCATGTTTCTTAGGTTCATTTATGTTCATTTTAACCAACTCCAATCCCACATGAGAGGTTGTGGTACTCGACAAGAAACCTCGACTCCTCTCTTCCATCGTGTGTAAGTTAACATCGGATGCTCTCCACCACGTTTTTGGAGACCCTTTTTGCTTCTTGGTTGGGTGATTAAACAACATTTTCCATCCAACACTTCAAATATACGTCACTCATGTCTACTTTCCATGCAGTGCATTCATCGGGCCTTATGACCCTGATATTATTAGCGGCACTGACATGTACATTTGTTTACACTTTGTCTTAGGATGCAAAAATTATCAACTAATCCTTCTTGTTTCATGCACTTGTTATTTCAAGTTTGCAAACGACATATGTCAAAGTTAACTAACTAACCCTTGTCTTTAGTTCCTAAAATAACAGATTAGGTAGGGTTTAAGGAATTGAATTTGTGCGCTAATCATTTGGTTTATTCCTACGCGTGAAATGCACGCGATCTAATAAGAGATTGGCGAATTAGACACAAAGACAAAAGAACTAGCTAGTGTAAGAAAAGGGCATCTAAGTTTGATCCAGTCAGTGATTGTGTAAGCAATAATTGAACATAGAGGTCCATGCAAGACATAACGAAAAGGGATCACACAAGTGCAAGACATGAGACACGTGGGAAAGAAGTTCCTCTCCATTAGTGAGTTGGATGATTATTTCTTCTACATTAACACCGTATAGTTTTACGCACCACAGGCTTTCAGTCTGTGGTGTCTGAAAAGTTTCAGACCATCAGGCGGGCGAGTCATTGTCCTTTCTCTCAAAATATACGCAATATGGTTGTGGTGCCTTTCAGGAGTTAGGATAGTTTCTCATCCTAACTAATCCAAGCTTTTCACCACCCAAATACTAACGTCAAGTCATGATAATGCTAGGAAGCGATGACAGAGTCACAAGCTTCAGGGAAATATAGAGTAAAATGACACAGAAACATGCCTTCTTTGAATGGGATGTTTTGGGGTTGGGTTGGGGTCCTCTTAGTTTGGTCTGTTCCCTAGAGGAAGGAAGTCAAGTTTTCAAAGTTAAGTTTTTGACCACAAGCCGTGTCCTCTCAGTACATTCTTGTTAGACTGCAATAACATTAAATGAAGGCAAAGCTCAAAGATAAGGATTCAAACTGACCATACCTGACCTGTGTTTTGATTCATAAAGTAATAACAATAATAATAATAATAATAATCAAGTCGAAATCTATTCTATACACGTAAAACATTCAATGCAAACGTCCGTGACAGGGAGTGTAAAGCTGTGAAAGCAGTAAAAGAGGAAGCTGTTATAGGGATGAAAATGGTTTTGGACGAGTTCCTGGTTTGTATTTCCTTGAGCAGGAAAGTGTTTTAGGAAACCAAAGTGCAGTCTGAGGACATTCCTTACTTGGAAATGTGACTCTTCCTTTTAACTGGGTTAAATTGAGGCTTGCTTTTGAATCTGCGAAGGAAGGAAGAATGTATATATAAGTCTTCTGTTTGATTTGACTCATCACGTTGTCCGTAATCAAAGTTGATTCATTTCAAGAACAGCTAACTTAAAATACTGTTCAACCCCATCAATCTAACGCGTAACTTGTTCTCTTGCAATAGCTACGGTACAGGTTCTGACAAACAAACAGTTTGATGTTATTAACACTAATAAAAAGTTAATTAGAATGTTAAATACTATAGCTAAACTCACAAAATTGATCAGTACACTGCATTAGAAACTGCTTATTATATGCCAATAACATTCATCCAAATTTTTAGATAGTTACCAGTAATAGGATTTGAAAAGTTGATGCCAACAGAACCAATAACTAATTACGTGTTCATAGTAGCTTAATCTAAAGTTTTTATATTATTCTGCATTGCCATAATTAGTAGAAAAATTGGTTCCGATCCAATTGTTTTTGACTAGTCAAAATTCGGACAATGCTTAGGTTAGCAAAAGGTCGACTGGTTGGGTCAAAAAGGAAGTTTGAGTCCAGCATTCAGTGAAACTCCTTGACTTTTGAAAACTCACAAAAAGATATAATAGGATTGACCAAATCCATCAATTTGATGGTTAATCACAGTTTAGGAAGAAGGACCACTGAACAGAATAGAAATGTATATATATATATATGTACGCAAGTCTTTATCTATACAATAACATATATGAGATGGTTGAACGTGAGACTAGCCCATGAAAGAGACAGAAAGAACAGGTGGAAAGGTAGGGATCAAAGAGATGACGTTAAGACAATACCCTTTTTTGGACTGTTATAGTTTTGTTGTGGGAAAAGGGTGATGCATCAAGTAATTGTTGTTTTTTTGTTCTGATGGAGGAGGAGGGGTAGGGTTTTATGGTTGTTGAGTCAACTTCAGGTGGTTAGCTGAAACCAAAGTTAAACCCTATCTCTATCTCTTTTGTTTCTGATTGAAATGGAACAGTGAGGAGGCTAGGTTATTTACTGTTGTTGACTGTGGGCTGTTATGTCAAGCTCACTCCCCATCCCATTTGAAAAGAAAGGTGTCGTGTCTTAGACCTGTACAAGCTAAGCCTAGCAACACTTAGAACATTTTGGTCTTTCTTGTCGAGCGACTCATCACACGTGTGATGGCTCGTAAGATAAGAAGATGATATAAGTGCGAACTAGTTAAAAGCTAAAAAGGCATTATTCAGGTTGTTAACTACTTCTGTAATCTCTCTCCCTCGCGTGTAGCTGTGTGCCTCCTCCTGAGTCCTGACCTGATAGATATATACAAAAGAGCTCACTTTGCTGTGCCTTTTTAAGTGTTTTTCTTTTCTTTTTCTCACAATCTGTCAAAACTTTTGCTTCCCTCCCTCCTAATCTTTAGTCCCAGACTATGACTTTGTAACAGTTGTATAACAGCATCTGTCAGAGGAGAAATGAAGGCATGAGTAGCTGGAGTTCTGCTCTATATATTTTATGTGCATCATCCACACATATCATCATCATCGTTATATATGGCCTGATTTTTTGGTGTTCAAAGTTTCAAACGATCCCTTGTATCTATCTCTCTTGCTCTCTGTTCTAGCTCCTTGATTCTCTTCTACTATAGGGAATGGCTTATACGGACATTGGGTCTCTCTCGCTTGGACCTAACTATAGAGTAATGCCACCTGTTTCTTCCTCTTCTAACGAGATGGAAGATGGGTCTCCAACTACTCGGGGTTTTCATTTCATGGGCAACTGTAGTAACGATGACGTTGTAGAGCGAAAGGGCTCCTATTCAAGTGATGGGTCTGGAGAGCACAATGAAACAAATCGCAATGCTAACTCAAATGAAGAAAACCCTAGTGAAAACGTTAATGTTGGGAAGGAAACAGACAGTAGTGGGCAGTCAAAGCTTTGTGCGAGAGGGCATTGGAGGCCTGCAGAAGATACTAAGCTGAAAGAACTTGTAGCTCTCTACGGTCCTCAAAACTGGAACTTGATAGCTGAGAAGTTGGAAGGTAGATCAGGTAAGAGTCAACATCTGTTTGCTTTCCTTTTCAAGTTCTTATCTTTATGATGTAAGAAACACCAACCCTGCTACGACGATACTTATGCTACTATCTTATGCTTCTTTCAAGGCAAGAGTTGCAGACTGAGATGGTTCAACCAGTTAGATCCAAGGATAAACAGACGAGCTTTCACTGAGGAAGAAGAAGAGAGGCTCATGCAAGCTCATAGACTTTATGGTAACAAATGGGCCATGATAGCCAGGCTATTCCCGGGAAGAACAGATAACGCAGTGAAGAATCATTGGCATGTTATTATGGCAAGAAAATATAGAGAACAATCAAGTGCATACAGAAGAAGAAAACTAACTCAACCTGTATACAGAAGAATGGGTGAAATTCCAAGCTTTGTCTTCAGAGAGAATAGTTCAACAAGTGGAC
>JANSVB020000004.1:1025241-1043564 GCA_025504935.2 Erythroxylum haughtii
GATTGATTGAATCAAAGTCAGAGGATTGGTTAAAGGTTATGAGTTAGATAATTTTCTGAACATGGTTCAGTATTTTGTGAAATTCGGGATCTGTGGAGATCCGATTGAATCGATTCTTAAGGAAAAATAAAATAGAGACATGGGGCTACAAATCATGTGAAGGGATCGAAGTTCAATTTAACACCTAAGGTGTTCAATTTCTGGAGTGAAGTTAGGCGTAAGGTTCAGTCGTGGTTAAGTTCAGGTCTGAAAGTATTTTGGCCCTAACTCCTTCGTTTCTGAACCGATTTGAGCGTTTTTGGTGTCGTTGGACACGTAATACATAGAGGAACACTTCTCTAGAAGGAAGTGTTACCAAATTATTTCATTTTCCTGCTCAAATTAAGGAGGCAAGATGTCAGTTTTTAAAGGCTAAATGAAGGGCAAATTAGGAAGTTCACTTAAGTTATATTGTTAGAAGGCTTATAGGCAAGGGTCTTTTGGTCATTTACCATTCATTAATGACATAGCAATGAGACAAAAGAGGTGGCTGTACTCTTGATTTATTAAATTGCCTAAACTTCTAATGTTTCTCCTAGTGTTGCGAAGTTAGCTAAAGAGGCATAAAAGATTCAAGTGGAGGTGAAAAAGAAGATTGAGGGAGCTAATAAAAAGTATAAGGTTAAGGTTGATCTATATAAGAGAGCTCAAGTGTTTAAAATTAGAGATGAAGATATAATTTTCTTACGCAAAAATTGAACAACTAGAGTTTATCATAAACTACAACAAAAGAAGTACGGTTTATTCAGCATTTAAAAATATCAATGACAATGTCTACATTGTTGAACTACTTATATGGATGGGTAATATCTCTCTAGCGTTCATTATTGTTGAGCTTTCGACTTACTTTCATTATACAGAGCTTGGATATATTGATAATAAGTCAAGGTCGAGTTCTTTGACAAGTGTGGGTGAATAATGAGGCATTGACTTCTTGGATAGAATGGGATTTCACTACCACACGATCTTGCCTTATCAAACATTCCTCTCTACTTTCTTTATGAGCAAAATGGTATATTGAATAGCACATGATCATGCTTTATCCAACATTCTTCACTGGATTTGTTTTTTGATTAGGCATAATGGAATAGATTTTTGAATCATGTCGTATTTTATTTTATTTGTTTCTTGTTTCAAACTTTACTCAATCTCTTTCATTCATTTCCTATTTTGGCTAGAAGTCTTCCTAAGATAAATTAAAGTTTCCTATTTCTTTTAGAAGTCTCACTAAGATAAATTAAAGTTTCCTATTTTGTTTAGGATTCTTCCTAAAATGAATTAGACTTTATGTAAACCTATTTAAATAAATTTTAAGAGAGATTAACTCTTCATCAATAAATTTTATTTTCTCTTTGAGAATTTGTATCCTACAATTCTTAGATTGAAATTACGTTTGTTTATCTTTTCTATTATGTCACACGTCTAATGGTCATTAGGATATATAGCAACTATCAAATGAAGACATGTCAAATTATGATTGGAACACGCGACTATAGTTTCTAAAGACATGTTTCTAGAGATAATTGGGACACATATCACCTTATGATTAGATGGTGTGACATTGCTATTTGGACATATGTCAGTCTGTTATTGGACATTTTGATGACATGTGTCAAGTTGTGATATTGTTAGCGTGTGGGGTGAGTTGAGCTCCAAAATCCATTAATAGAATCTTTTAACAATACATCAGGTCTTGTGTGGTGGTTTTTAGTAATCCACGTCGAGTCAATTTATTGATCCCTTGATCAATGATCAAAGCTATTTTGAAACTTTAAAGAAGGAAATAAAGGCAACTAAAAACAACTGATGGTGACAAACAAAACTCCAATAATATTAGTGAACATAAAAAAAAAATAACAAGTCTCAAAGATATTATGATATCAATTTGGAGAGAGAGAGAGAGAGAGAGAGAGAATTTGTGTTAAATATTATATGTTTATTATATAAAGATGAGCTCTTATTTATACACAATAACTTATACTGTAATAAGGAAATTAAATTAAAGAAAACAAATCAAGATATATAATCAAAGAAATAAGGTCAGAAGTGCATTTTGAATCTCAATGTTTACAGTAAAATACAGCTTGAACCTTAATGTTCCAAAGCGTTCAAATTAAACTCCACTGTTTTCAAAATGTTCAAAACAAATCTTAAATAGATGGAAAATTCAATGAAATTAACTCATTGTCCATCAAACATCACGTCAATATTAACTTGAAATTATTTTTATATTTTTAAATAAAAAGTAAACCTTATTATCTTGTAATTAGTTTTTCCAAATTAATTAAAAACTGAGTCCTATTATCACATCATTATGGGACCCATTTTTTATAAATTTCTTATTCTGAGTCTTACTTCCTACGTTGTAGTAGATCCCACTTTTATATATTTCTAACAATAGGTTTTAGTTGCCAAGTAGCAGTGTCACCCACCTTTTAGTAAAAACATAAAAAAAAGTAATATCACGTCAACATTGACATGACATTTAATTAACACCAAATTAATCCCGCTAAATTTTTTATTTACTTATGGTCTGTTTTGAAAATACTGAGGTTTAATTTAAACATTTCAATATGTATGTTTTGTATTATGTTATAAATGTTGAAATTTAAAATATATTTTCAGCAGAGAAATAAATATAGGGAGATACTTTTACTATTAGTTTAGAATATTGTTAATTAATTTACTAATTTATAATATGAATCAAGCTACCATAAAACAAAAAAAATTGTAAAAGTTTTCTTGACATAACATAAAGAAGAAATTGAAATTGAAGAATAAGCTGAGTGCTTCTCTTTTGTTTGAAGCACATAAAATAATTATAGCAAATGCTTGAATATAAAGCTTTTGAAATAACTAATCTTCCATAAAACCCTATAGATTATTTATACCTTATTTTTAATTAAATATGTGCCAAGAAAATAGGAAAATAATCTTACCTTAGTAGCCATAAACAACAGAATTCAAAATAACTTTTAACAGAAAAGATTCACCGGTTTTCTGACCACTGACTCGTGAATTTGGTGAACAAGTACCAACACATGGCAGCTAATCAAGGCAACACCAAGACATGCTTATTCATAGAACACAAGCCCACTGTACTAGAACCATAATGTTTGCACTGAAAAGTGTGCCCTAAGTCATTATTTCCATCTTTAGAATAATCTTCAAGTTTTTACCCTTAAAGATGATCAATACTTCCAATAATGGATGTTCTAGAAAAATCCCACGTACAGATTGTTAATAGCTTTTCTTTTACATGGATAGCAGATTCAACATATCAATGGAAGAAGAAAATAGAAGCTCAACCTGTTTCTTTAACTTTAACGCATTTAGGCTCTTTTGTATTATAGGTGATTCATCCCTTTCCCCTGGTGGCTTGGTAATAATTACATCATGAACGTACTCATAAGTTGGCCCAACATCATGCGACCCTTGAGCTTCAGTTCCAAATGGAAGTATAGAAGAAAAGTTGCATCTTTTAAAAGACCAACAACGAGAATCTACAAATCCATGATGTCCAGGGCTCTGCTTCTTAACAATTTTAAGTGGAACATACCCAAATTCGAGTGGAAACTTGCTTTCCTTTGATTCCTAGATACTGCTATCTCATAGAAGAGATTACTTTTTAGTTGTCAGGATCGTAATGGAAAAAAACTTTAAGAGCAAACCCGTACCATATACAATTGTTTCTTTTCTTTTTTTATCTTCTAAGGATCATTACAAGCAATAATAAAATAATAAGAACAAAAAATGCAAGAAAATGAAAGCCTGATCTAAGCTAACCGCGTCGCTTGTTGATAGAGAATAATGAACACACATAAAGAAGGTCAAATTTCGAGATCAAGAAGATGAGGAAATGGTTCCCATTAAGGGGATACACGTCCCATCTTTCAAATAGAAGCTTATGGCATCCAGGACAGAGGAGTCGGGATTGAATTTAGACAAGGATATGGATGTGAACCTATCCCACCAGGATGTAGTCGTCACTGAGGGAGGAGATTTTCCATCCATTCAATTCTCGAAATGGGTTTCAACTATCCAATGATTATATAAATGTACCAATGGGAGGACCATGGCTGGTGCGGGGCACCTATCTCACGGAACAACCTTGGAGTCCAGCTTATTCTACCTTAGATGCTACACCGAAGACTATGGTCGCATGGCTCAAGTTTCCATGAATGCCCTTACAATATTATCTCAATCACAAAAGCATGTTAAGAGCCATTGGCCAACTAGTGGGAAAAGTCATTCTATTTGATTACAACACTATGGTGGGAGATAAAGGAAAATTTGCATGGCTAGTAGTAGAGATTGACCTCTCTAAACTGTTAATTCTGCGAATACTGATGGACAAAGGGTGGAGTATGAAGGCTTATCAAGAATTTGCTTCACTTATGGACACTACGACCATGTGGATAAAGAGTGTCCAACAGCTACAACTCTAGCTAACATAAAGGTGGAAGATCCAACAAGAACCCTGGACGAAGGAAACTATATGCAGGATCAGCCAACCACCAATGTAACTAACTTTGGCTCTTGGATGTATGTGCCTACTCGAGTATGAAAAAATTATAGGACACTAGAAATGGGAAAGTGACGTCAAACTAAACTACCACAACACAAAAAGGAGCGTGTGGGGTCAAGCTCCAAATTTGCTTCATTGACAATAAATAATGACAATGACGTTTCGATGCAAGATCTTGAGGAAAGCCAGATTAAAGATACCCTATCAAAGGAATAGTCCATTCTGGAAGGCAGTAGTGAAAGCAGGCAGACCGACTGGATTGACAGTTTTACTACTAGAACTACCTCTCTCCAATACAGGGTATCCCCTTACATGGTAGGGCCTGCAGTTCCCAGGACTCAATCCAAACTGCCAGGACCAACGAAAAATTTCATTGAGATGGAAATGCAGGGACTTGAGTATTCAGTTCAGACCATAAAATTGGATCCTTGCAAACATATACAATTTTCATACGAGAAGCTGCTGAACAAGCTTACAAGATACCGGACATATCAGTGGACGATGAACCCACTTAGTAGCCCAGATCTGAGGGCAGCATGGAGTGTAAAGACAGAACCCTCGATCCACCAAGTAGTAAGGGCAAAGGGTTGTTAATAAATTTGAAGGTCAAGAAGGGAACACATCTTAAGAAGATATCCCACCCCACTGGAAAATTGTTGGAAGAGTACCTACCTGATGATATAGTGGAGATGGATAGGGCAAATCCCTATGGAGTTTTCTAGAGCTCCTTATTTTTCTCGATATTGATCTAATGATGGAAAGAATTTTTGTTTGGAATTGTTGAGGTGCAAGCAGCAAGTGTTTTTTACGATTTTTTCTTCAATACAAGTAGACTCATAATGTGGACTCATAATCTGGACGTGGTGATAATTGTGGAACCAAAAATTAGTGGGAGACGACCGATGAAGTAATTACCAGTATAGGTTTCACTCGTTCGTCTCACGTGGAAGCAAATAAGTTCAATGGCATAATCTGGATATTATGGAAGGACTTATTACACATCGACGTGCAGGTTAGTCACCCCTAATTCATCCATTTGAGCATAAGAAGTCATTCTGAATATTCTTCATATTTTACAGCTGTATATGCTAGTCATAAAGCATTTAAGAGGTAGTGTTTGTGGCCTATATTGTAGCAAATGAGTGTGACCATTGGGAATAATCCATAGTTACTTGCAGGGATTTTAACACAATGTTACTAGCCGAAGCAGGAAGGGAGACTTGCACTAGAGAAATGTACTGTGTCAAACCTTCAAACGTTTTGTACAAAATAATGTGCTAACTGACTTAGGGTACACAAGACCTAGATGTACTTAGTCTCAGGGAGGTCTCTTAGAGAGGATTGATCGGGCATTTGGTAACCACTCATAACTACACCAGTTCCAAGTTTGTTCGATTCTCCATCTCCCCAAATTTTATTCTGATCATAGACCTTTAATCATAAAAACAAGGAGTCGAGTGCAGGAGACCCCTCAAAAGGTCTTAAGGTTTCCTGCCCCGTAGCTAACTCATGATGATTTCAATGATCTAATTTATGAACATTGGAAATTAGGGACTCGTGCGTTTCTAGTAGCTCGAGAGTTTGCGACGATGACACAAGATCAGAACTGGCACATTTTTTGTTATATTTGGCATAAAAAAGAAGACTGGAGGCGAGGCTTAATGGAATCCAAAAGGCATTGGAAATTTACCATTCCAAGAAACTACAAATGCTCGAAGGCCAAGTACTAGAGGAGTATGAGATGATCCTTAAGAGAAAATGTTGTGGCAATAATGGGACCACTGCGATTGGCTTTAGTTTGGAGATAGAAATACCTCCTATTTTTATGATAAAACCAAAGCACGACGACGGAAAAATAGAATTGAAACATTGAAGATTGATGGTCGAAATTGGTGCATTGATGAGGATTCCTTATGCCAAGCCACAGTAAACTTCTTCACTAACCTATATACTAATGACGAGACTCAGGGTAAATATCCACCATTAATTGCCATAGATTTGCGTCAACTAGAGATGCTAGTTACCACAGTTGAAGTAAAGCTAGCTTTGCCTAATGAAAGCTACCAAAAGTGATGGATTTACACCTATATTTTTTCAAAGTCAATGGGACATTATAGACACCTCTCTGGTACATATGATGAAAGAGGCTTTTGTCATGTGGTACTATACTAGTAGATATGAATTCAACCCTCTTGATTCTTATAACTAAAGTTGCCAGCCTAGGACTCTGCACCATTTCTGCCCGATTAGTCTATGTACTGTGTTATTTGAGTTGATTGTGGAAGTTATCGCTAATCGATTTAAGCTACTGCTTCCTACTTTGGTTAGCCAATCCCAAACTAGTTTCATTCATGACAGACATATAACAAACATCATCAATATTGCCTAACATGTCATACATACTATGAGGTGTCGAGAGGGCAGAAAATACATGGATATTAAAATCGATCTCCACAAGGCTTACGATAGACTTCACTGGGAGTTTATTGAAGATACTTTGGAGGCTACGGGTCTCCCACGACAATTTATCAACCTTATTCTCAGTTGTATTAATGGAAATCATTTGGAACGGGTCGACTTTCGAAAAGTTTTGGCCTTCACGTGGTGTCTGCCAAGGTAATCCTATCTCACCATATCTCTTTATGTTATGCAGGAACAACTCTCCACGGCCATTAATGAATAAGTTCACCGTAAGAAATGGATTATTTTCAAAATAAGTAGAAGTAGACCTAGGTAATCCTATCGCACCATATCTCTTTATGTTATGCATGGAATGACTCTCCATGACCATTGATGAACAAGTTCGCCCTAATAAATGGATTCCTTTCAAAATAAGTAGAAGTGGACCTTTTATCTCTCATTTATTTTTTGCAGACGATCTAATCCTATTTGCAAAGGCCGCCGAGGATTAAGTGGAGACAATTAACAATGTGTTGAGGGCTTTTGCGATAGCTTAGGCCAATTGGCGAGTAAGGACAAGACCAAGCTCTTTTGTGCTAATAATGTATCTGAGACAGAAGCAAGACACCTTAGCTATCGACTATGATTCAAACTTGTTAAGCACTTAGGCAGATAATTTGGAGTATCGATCCTACACTAAAGGATCAACAAAAGCACATATCAACCCATTACAAATTGCATCCATCCGAGGGTCACCAGTTGGTAAGTGCACAATCTTTCCTTGGTGGACCTCGTTACTCTAACTCAATCAGTAGCTCTTGTTATCCTTTACTACACAATGCAAACTACACCCATTAATCCTAACGTTCTCAACCAAATTGAGAGGGCTTGCCGTGATTTTTTGTGGGGAGGATCTGAAGGAAAATGAAAGCTGAACCTAATAAAGTGGTATGATGTTTGTCAACCCAAAGCAAGTGGCAGGCTTGGACTCAGAAGGATGAAACAATACAATGAAGCCTGTATCCTGAAGCTAGCTTGGCAAGTAATTCCTAATCACCAGCCTTTTTCGGTACAAGTTTTAAGAGAAAAATATCTACAAGGGATGGACGTCACACCTGGGACAGTGCAAGTTGGTTGCTGCTCTCTACTTTGAAGAGCCATTTGCAAAGTGTGACCACTCATGTACTAAGGCATTCGATGGGTAATAGGTAATGGGGAATCGGTTCAATTTTGGGAGGATGTGTGGTTGAGAAATTATAAACTTTCTGCATTGTAGAAGTAGAGAAAACTCTACGAGCAAAGGATTATGTAGATGACCAAGGAAACTAGAAATGGAATATTCTACAAGTAAGGTTTCCAGCGTTTGTTTGTTTGAAGTTAGCAACCATGAGACCTCCTTTAACCCACAATAGGAAGGATAAAATTTATAATGGATAGATTGAATCAGGAATATTTACTGTCAAGTTGGCCTATGAAATGCTATGTAAAAACTCATGGAATCTACTAACAAAAATTGGAAAATTGTTTGGCATTTCCAGGGATCGCAATGGATTCGAACTTTCCTTTAACTAGCTTTGCATGACAAACTTTTAACCAATTCGGAACACTGCTGACGACATATTAGTACTGATACCAGTTGTGTTACCTGTTTTGAGTTAGAGGAATCCTATATCTACGTACTACGAGATTGCATAACAACCCAATCACTATGGACCCAGCTAGTTCCTGTCCGTTTATGGCATAATTTTATAACAGAAGAACCCACAACTTGGTTACTACATAATTTATCCATATTTCCGACCTCAGGAAGTGAAGTGGAATGATGCCTAATCTTTGGGGTCAAATGTTGGTTTCTCTGAAAATGGAGAAATTAGTGTCTGATTTTTGCAGTCCTACCAAAACCAAGCGTAGACATGATCATGGCCAAAATTAAGGATATTGTAAAGCTTAATGCTATTACTAGAATAACTAACCTGTGAGTGGTTTACTCTGCCATCTGGGTTAAGTGGCATGCTCCAACAAAAGGGTGGTGTAAGTTGAATACCGATGGTGCTTTCAAGGCAACTTGTAGCTTGGCATTGACCAAAGGATTAATAAGAGATGCATAGGAGAATTGGTTAATTGGTTTTAGATGCATGGGGGAATTGGTTAATTGGTTTTGCCTTTCATATTGGTAGTTGCACTCTTATTACTGCAAAACTTTGGGAAACACTTAAGGGGCTGGAGTTGGCCTGACAATCAAGAGCAAGAAGAGTAATTTTAGAGGTGGATAGTACATGCGTAATCAAGTTGAATATCGAGAGGAATCCTTCTGCTTATAGTAACTGGACTTTGGTTACCAATATCAAACAATTACTTAGCAAACCTTGGGAAGTCAAATTTGTTTACATTTATCGAGAAGGCAACTGGGGCGTTGATTGGCAGCAAATTTTGCAGTAATTCTCCCATTAGGATATCATGAATTTACTATACCTCAAGAAGGGCTAAGTTCTATCCTCGAGTAAGATCGATCGGCTACAACCTACCCACGAATGTGAACTTTGTAATGTCTATTTGGTCATTTTGCCTCCCTTTTATAAAAAAAAGGATCATTATAAGCACCTGTTTTCAACATTTGAAATCATCAAGCATGAGGTGAGATTCATTAAACTCCGATGACAGGAGCAACCTATGAGTTCTAACGGTATATAGGGTGTTTGGAATGGTATGAATTGAATTCAGTTGCAGCATTGAATTTAATTCAAGTATTTGGAAATAGAAATATGAATTGAACCCCATCATCCTTTATAAATTGAATTAACCTGAAAAAACATCAGAATTGAATTACGAACTAAGACTTCAATTCTTCTTTTGAACGTTAAAAATATCCTTCCAATAATACCCATCTAACCCTACCATGTATCTCTTCACCTCAAGCAGCCCCTCCCACCAAGTAACGGAACAACAATACCTTCTTCACGAATCAATACCTCTCACTATATTCAGGTTTTCCCTTTTCCTTGTTCATGGATGTCTTTTTCTTTTTCGTTTTTTTGTCTATGATTATCGTTTTCTTTTAGATCCATCGTTCGATTTAGCTTCTCCTTTCATTTTCTCATCCTGTTTACATTCTTTTGCATTTTTCGAATTTTTTTGTATATATCTAGATTTTTTTTGTTTGTTTTCGATTACATTTTAAATTAATCTTATTCCATTTGGGATCTTGAGTGTGAAACTTTATAGATGATATAACTTGCTCTATACAAGTATGAATGTTTTTTATTTAATTTTCTGTAATAACAATCTTATGCCTCCTTATCACAGGACGATATGTTAAATTTATTATGATATTATTTAATTTAGAGTGAAATTTCAAAATTTGATAGTGCCTTGTAGTTGTCAACGCAAAAGAACTACTACTCGTTCATGCATTTTTAAGCTTCCAAATTATAATAGTTTTTTATTGTCTTCATAGCTCAGTCTAGTCTAATGTCATTTGCAATCATTTTTTTTATTTTAATAATAAACTTTTTTGATGATATCGCTTATATTGAAATTGTTATTTATAACTTGTTCTATGTAAGTGTGAAGGTTTATTATTTAATAAGATTATTTTTTAGTCAAGAGTAAAAATGTTATATGAAATAATTGAATTTATTTTGATTGTGTTCCAAACAGTGTAATTGAATTCAATTTTAATATTACTGGGTTTGTTTCAAACAGTGTAAATTGAATTGAATTCAATCTCATTAATATAATTAAATCCAATTCGTTAATGAATTCAATTAGAAGGTTTTTAAACACCCTGAAAAACTTCTGAAGTTTCTCTTTTGTCTATCAGCTGGGTATGATATGAATTCACACCCAAAAAAGAAAAAGAATTGATAACCAGAAACAAAAGAAAACAGGGACGAGAAAAATTTAAAATCAATAAAAGAGTAGTGTTATGCAGAGGGACGTATGTGGAAAGAGAACTGTCATGATGGCAAGTAACCTGTAGGAGAAGATTGAAATTGATACCCTTTTGCTAATTCATTCTAGACACTAGTTCAAAGTATGCAAACCAAGGAGAAGATTAGACAAAGTACGGTACAGATGGGATATAAAAATAAAAAACTTGCCTTCCAACCCTCCCTACTCTAAAAAGCGACTAGCAAAAGAAATGGAATGTTCTATGGCCGTTTCAGCCGTTTGACTGGTCAATGACGCCAACTACGTTATGAAAGTGACATCCAACACTATTTGCATTTCAATTTCTAGCTTTGAGAACAACCGATCAATAGCTATCCTGTCAGGGATGATATGTTCCAAGTATTACATCGCTTCATATCTCATGAAGAGCCACAAATTACAGTCTCAATCACACAGCTGAAGCGCAATATCTATGATGATGATATAACAATATTCTGAATATGATGATGATATAATAATATTCTGAACTTAGCTCAAAAGAGAAGGGAATAGCAGTAGCAACAGCAGCAAGAAGAAGGTAGCTTATCCAAATTGTTTTGCTTAATATTATGCATAGACTAGACATAAGAAGATGTATGTGTGCGAGACCCACCATAGGTTTTGTGGAAGGATTTAAAATTTAAAAGCTAGGTAGGGAGAATAAGATAGGAAAGCAACAGCTCAATCAACCTTTTCACTTTAATTGGAAGATAGAAAACGGAGAATAAGAACATTAACAACACATTCAAGTTAGGGGTTAACAATTACTTGGCCCATGACCAGTCTCAAGCGACCATAAAATGAATCAAAACCATTTTTGATAAAGTAAAAGAACATATGCTTTAGAATGTTCTTAGTTGCATGTGAAATATATTAAGATAACAAGAACATCAGCAGTAAAGGGGGAAAAAAAGAAATAAAGGAAAAGACACTCTTCATACATAAATGAAAAAAATTTACAATTAAGAGAATGGACTGAAGCTGAGTCTTCTCTGAATCAGGGATTTAAGAAGTTGGCAACCCAAAGAAGAGCAAAGAAAAGCATAAAGAAGCACATTAAGCACAAGAAACCAAGTACTGTTCTTTTGTAGCATAGAGAATAGAGCTTGGAATTCGAAAGTGGAGGGGAAATCTTAGAGATGGCATAAAGCAAGGGTTTGTTTCTTTTGGAGGGCATTTATATTCCGCAATCCTTTACCTACCTACTTGATTCTCTTGGATTAGATTTATTACATGACATGGTCTCTCTGTAGCAGTCTTCTTCGAAACAGCCACTCCTACTTACACAAAGAAACAAAACTCACCTTTTCTTAATCACAAAGGAATTGCAGTTTCGACCTCTAACCCCACAAGGAAAAAAAAAGAACATCTTCTAACCTTGAACATGCACTTATAGCTACCAACTGTAAACCTGTTAATTCCCTAGAAAGATGATGATAAAGTAGGTTCAAAAGGTAAATCTTCTAGGCAACCATATAAGCTAAAGCTGAGTTTAAGAGGACAGTCTCACCTAGTAAATTATTGGCTAAAGAAGATAAACTATTGGTTAGCAAGCAGAAGAATCTTATGTCTGCCAAGGCATCAGTGGAACTGTTTCAATGGACAAAAGCAGTAACCAATACTAGAGATGTTGGGGAACAAACGAAAAAAGATACTTGGCTTCCCAAGGGTGTTTTCTTCCACCTCCTTTATTCATCCTTGTCAGATTCTTCATCAACAGCCTTAACAATATGTTTTAGAGATTTCAGGCTTATGATTTGGGGGTGAATCTAAAATTCCTCTAAGAGTTCTTTTGGGACCCTCTGATCTGCTTTTCTTCTTTAAAAGACTATACCAAATCTAACAGGTGATAAATACAAGACTTTCGTCTACAGGAGTAGAACCTGAGAACAGTGAGGATCACATTCCTACACCTGTTTAATCTTTTTTACCAACCTAAACAAACAAGAAGGCAAATCCTGCTCTTCTTGTTTGTTTCAGACTAGAAACAATGTCTTTGACTAGTGCTCGAAGATTACTCTTCCTTATTATCTGTATTGGGTCTTTAGCAGTTCAACCTGACAAAGCTTATTGCTTGACAAGCATACAACTGGTCCTGAGACAACCTGTCAAAGCTGAAGGGACAGTGTTGCACAATCCACGTATTCTTGAAGATGTTACCATGCAGAGAATGAAACCAGAGAAGCAAGCATCAAATTCAATCAAGTCATTCGACCCGAATCAATCAAGCAAAAGACGAGTAAGAAGAGGACAAAATCCTATTCACAACAGGTCACAGCACACCTGAACTGTTTTCCCATCAGCAAAAAGTAACGGGAAGAACAAGTCAGTTGAGATAAAGAAGAAACAAAAAGCTTCCTGGAAGCCCTGAAACCAGATGGTGGCTGTGTTGAAATGTAGTTACATCTCAAGCAGGAGTCTAGAAATGGTGGGTTGATTGATTTTTCTTTTGTTTTTCTTTTCTTTCACTAGTTTTCATTGTAGAGCGATTGTAAAGTAAAACTGTTGAAGACAGTCTTTGAAAGCTAGACATCTTCATCTCTGACTCTGACGAGTATAAGTAACAATAACCAACCATCCTAGAGCTTGGTATAGAAGATGATATTGGTTTCCAAAATCAGAACAGGAATTCTTTTTCCCTCACCTGGGAACTTCCTTTCGAGAATTCAGTTTCAACATGTTATGCCCTGGTAGCCTGCTTTCATAGAGCGATATTGGTTTGTAGTTCTAACTGTAGGGCATCAATCTTCTTCCTTCTGTTCCCTGTGGTCTAACTGTAGGGCATCAATCTTCTTCCTTCTGTTGCCTACCTTTCCAATAATTGGAAAACAAACGAACTGAGAATTGTTGTATTAAGGTTTTACGTACGGGAATATGTTTTGTGTCCAAACTGCTATTAAAACCCAGGTGATGTCCTTACAATTTGTGCTGAATCACTGTTAATCTGTCACCTTTCAGAATTTTGTAGCAGGCACTGGCTTATCAATTAGGTAGATCAAAGTCTGCGGGACAAGCCCTTTGTTTCTCATTACCTATGCTAAGCGTTGAATGCCTGGCCACTTTGGTGGTTAGTAGAATACTTGTTCTTTCACAATTTCCTGTCAGGAAGTTTAGGCCTGCAGCTGAGGAATCTTTGTAATCGTATTCGGAGTTTCGGACTCAGAATTTTCAAATTTTACTTTACTCTTTGGTTTTTGTTTTTATTTTTTAATTCAGAAAAACTTTATTTATTTAAAATTTTGGTATTTGTTTTTGATTTTTTGTTTCATTCTTTTTTTCATAAATTATAAAAATCATAAAAACTGCTTTTTATTTTTATTTTCCTTTTTCATATTCTAATATATCATCAATTAAATATATATTATTTAATTATTTGATATTAATTATTAATTACAATTATAATTAATATAATTTATTTTAATTTTATTAATAAATATTATGTAAGAGATTAAAATAAAATCTTTTACTTACTTAATTTATAAAATTAAATTATTCTTAAATTTTATAATATTTAATTCTTATCAATAATAAAAATGTAACTATGTTAATATTAATAATCAAACAAAAAACTAAAAATTAAAACCGAAACAAAAAAAAGAAGTGAAATCAAATAACTTTAAAAAATTTTAACAGCTACCAAAAAGTATTTATCAAAATAAAAATAAAAGTAACAAAAAAAACAAAAATGTTAATATAGACATTAAAAAATATATATTTAAAATACCTTTATCATAGAGATAAATAACACAATAAATATTTAAAGTACCAAAGCATTTTACTACAGAAGAAGTACTTGATATGCACCACAGTTAACCAGGCATGTGTAACATGACATTTGGATAACAAGAGGCAAGATCCAAAGACATCAGGCCATCCAACTTTGAAGTCCAAAACAGAATAAATTCAAAGACCAATACTGAATTACGTGTTTAGAGTCCATTTCAGAACCCTGCTCCTCAGTCAGATATGAATCTCTCTTCTCTTCTCCTTCTAGTTCCTTTTGAGGAAATTGCTCAGCTTACAAATTAAAATAATTTTATTTAAGAGTAAATCTAGAATTTGATATAATATCTTAATTTTTTTCTACTTAGTAAAAATTATATTTTTATTTAATAATTTTTCAATTAAACTTTAAATTATTCAATAAATAATAACAATCTTTTTTAATTATATTTTTAATTATTTTATTTTTAAATAATTTTATAACAGTCTAATATCAGTTAAAATTTTAAAATAGGTACAAGACTGTCCGGGAAGAGACGGAGATCCTCTCATTACAAGTATATGCACCTTCTTATCCTCTTGATCTTTGTTTTTTTTGTGTTGAAGATATTTCGTACTCCATAATCTTATCTCCTTCTTAGTAACAGTTGAACAAATTAATGACCACAAACTCTTGTTGATTGATGCTTATCCAGATAATAAGTTTCCGCCCATTCTGAGTCTGGGAGTACATTATCCTTTTTGTCTACATATGGTCACTTGAGCTCGGAATCTGATTCTCTCGAGGCAACGCAAGGCCCTTGGCTTTGCTTTTTCAGCATTCAACTCTTCCATTTTAACAACCATTCCTTTTATGCTCAATTTGAGATAAGATTTTTTGTTTAATTTTATAGTGTTTTATTGTGTCAAGTGAATTTTAGTCATTTATTTCTACGGGACTTGTATTTATTTATACAATACTCACACGAGACTTATATAAATAAATAACTGAGATTCACTGTACACAATAAAATATCGTAAATTTGAACAGAAATTCTGGTCTTGCTCAATTTAGGCGTTGCTTCCCTCGGAAAAACCTCAATCATTGCTCAAGCCTAATAATAACTATATGGCAATCAGCTTTGGTGTCTCCAACATTTTCATGCATATGTTGTGTTGTCCTTCACGAAACACCCCTCTGACATAGAGATTTGAGATCATTAGCAAATCCAACCGTAGCAAACATTATCTTTGTAATAAAATTTAATGTTTTAAGAAGTCGAACAGGTTCAATTTTGTAAGAAAAATTTTAAATTGATTAATTTTTTTAGTTCAGTTTAGTGTAATAATATATATTGTTAAAAATTGATTATTTTATTAATCAATCGACTAATTTTTATAAATTAATTATTTTTTATAAACTAATTAAATTTTATTTAGCAATCATTTTCAATTAAACTTTAATTTTTTTATAAGTAAAGATAATTTTTTATTCTTTTTAAAAATTTTCGATTTTATTAAATCTTTAATAAATTTTATGACGGTCTAGTACTAATTGAACTTTTTAAACATAAATTTCTTATCTTACCGATTTAACTTCATCTCTAACTTGGAAAACATTGATAAAATATGGCGAATTGCTTAAATTTATTATATTTTTCAATTATTACAATCTTTTTTTCTTATAGTTGATTACTAAAACTTACAGAGTTGTTACAATTGGATTAAAAAATGAAAATTTGTAATTTATCTTATTAAGTATATGTTTTGAGTAGAACATATTTTTGTTATTTCCATTTCCATAGTTTTGTATAAATAATATTTACAAAATTTGAGTATATATTACATAATTATTTCCTAACAAATAGAACATCGTGTGTAAAGTTCTATAATAAAAGTACAACAACAAATTTTCAAAATATTTACAAGTTGGTCATCCTTGTTAACATGTCACATGAATAATTTTGACTAGTACAACAAATTTTCAAAATATGTACAAGTTGGTCATCCATGTTTAAAATGACAATAACATGTCACATTAATACTTTTGACTGATGAGAGAAATCAATCCCACTAACCTTAAACACGCTTACTGAAATAGTGAAATGTAATTGGAGAGAGCAACAAAGCAGAAAGCACGTAGAAGCTACAGATGCAAGAGTCATAATCACGGTCTAAGCCGTAATTGATGAGGAACAAAGGGTTTGGACTTTTTCATCAGTTTTTCCTGAAACAAAGATGGGGTCAGAACTGCTTTTTCTGCGCCATTTTTGTTCACACTACGCATGCTTTGTTGATGATGACATGATTGTCAGGACATTGTTCCAATTCCATTTAAGAGTTTTTTGACCAAAACCCCTTTAGAGATTAGCCCATATACCATTTCCTGATATTTCGCCAACTTGTATTCGGGAGACTGGTGAGGGAGGCTCGAATCAAATCACCACTTGTCATGTCATAAAGGTGTTTCTTTTATATATAATCAGATCTATTAAATCCTAATCATATTCTGGGAAGACCCCTTTTGCTCTCTTGGATTCTAATAAGCCATGATTGGAAGAGGATTAACCTAAAATCTCTAATCCCATCTCCAGCACCACCTGTCTACTTTCATGTCGGTTCCTTGTTACATTTTCCAGTTCCAGTATCGTTCAACTACCTGTTAGATCTTGAAAAATTAGTATATGCAATAGACACACCTTGATGTTGATACTGATATTTAGTTTTCCTAATCTCTAATTAATGTGTCCCCAAGCAACCACTGGGATTTGAATCAGCCTACAATATTTGACTTCAACTAAACCCCACATAATACCAAGTTGATGATTGATTTCTTCACTTAGCACCAAAGAATTGCCAAACTTCACCTTAATGTCAACTGAATGTCACATTAGTTGTCTACTTTTACAAAACTTGGTACCAGTTCTGGCTGCATTTTGAAAGGATGAAGGTTTCCATTTTTGATCATGGGGCCGGTGGAAGATGAGCTTTGCTTCCTTCGTCACATATAGAAAGGGTTTAATTAATCAAAGCATGTGTTAATGTAGAGGAAGTGATGATTAAGGATTGCTCCTAATCCAGATTACTTTGTCCGCGAGTGTCTTCTCTAATCCACATTTGTGATGATCATATTTTTTTTTTTAATCCACGAGGTGTCTTAGAAGGGTCCTAATTATAGGAAGGCACCTTTAAGCTATCCACTCTCAAACTATTTCCCGCTCAAGTCGGGTAGGTCCCTTACGAGAGGTAAAGCTCTGACTCCAAATTTTAAACGGCTGCATACATAAGAACGGTTCAAACCCGTGACCTCACTTAAGTCATAAAAGCCCCTTACCAACTCACCTTTCAAACTATTAAATAAGGAGGCGTGAAACTTTCCTGTTTGATTAAGTTAACAACTTAGAAGCGTGGTCGGCGTAGAAATGTCCATTCACGATCATACGAAGCAGCCTTGTCATTGGATTAGATTCTTCCAAAGCAAACAAATCAGCCGAGATTATAGATGTTTTGGTTGAAATTGAAACCCTATTTATTTTTTATTACTAATAATAATTACATATTAAGTAAAAGTTAAAAATATTGTTAATTAAATAAATTTATTTTAATCTCTTATATAAGTTTTGATTATTACTAAAAATTATTTTATTTATTAAACTTAATTATTTAAAAATTAATATTAATTTAAATAAATTTTAATTATTAAATCAATTTTTACTTAAATTTT
>JANSVB020000004.1:1043664-1053788 GCA_025504935.2 Erythroxylum haughtii
AGATCAACGAAAACCCCTCGACGAATCTCCGGTAATAACCGGCCAGTCCTAGGAAACTCCGCAACTCTGGCACACTCTGCGGAATCTCCCAACTCATCACTTCCTCTATCTTGTGAGGATCCACCTGGATACCCTCACCGGACACCACGTGTCTCAGAAACATGATCTCATCAAGCCAAAATTCGCACTTAGCAAATTTGGCGAACAACTGCCTCTTTCTCATGACCATATCATATTATAAAAAACAATTGAATTAATAAAAATATTAATTCAAATAAATATTTTTATTAAATTTGAAAAAAAATAAAAAAAATAAATATAAATTTGACACAAACAAACAAACATGATTTTGTTTTTATCCAAAGAGAAACAAAAAGTAAAAAGTAAAAACGAAAATAAAAAAATAAGTAGAATAAAACCACATTTAGTTATTACTATTATATAAAAAATAGAAAAACATTAGACAAGTTTCAAGGTGTTAGTCATTACAGAAGATTTGAGAACCTAGGAAGATGGATTTGGTGAATTCCTGGCAGATGAAAGCAGTGGTTTCTTGTAATGAAAGCATAAGAAAGATGCAGAGAGGAACATGGCTTGTCGTGGAAATCACATTTGCAGGGTTTATGAGGTGTTCTTGTGTCTTTTGGCTTTTGGGGGTACCATGTTATTATACTGTTTAAGATGCACGTGAGGAACCAGGACTCTGCTTCACACCATTCCATCTAACAGTGATTTCTATCGGGCAAGTATATTCTTGCCCAAACAAACATACCAACAATCTCTTTCGATACGATCCAATTCTGTTCTATTTTATCTCAA
Organism: Erythroxylum haughtii; assembly: GCA_025504935.2. Taxonomy (NCBI): domain Eukaryota; kingdom Viridiplantae; phylum Streptophyta; class Magnoliopsida; order Malpighiales; family Erythroxylaceae; genus Erythroxylum; species Erythroxylum haughtii. The sequence continues at coordinate 1,044,484 of JANSVB020000004.1, forward strand.
CTATATATTTATATATGTAGAATAAAGTGAAGCAATCTCAACTATATATTTATATATGTAGAATAAAGTGAAGCAAGATTGGAATAAAATGGAGAAAACAAAAGATCATGTCCACAACAATAATTATTGTTTTTTTTTCTTTTTGCTCACCTTCTTTAAACATAAATTGCTTTAATTGACTTATTACACTTCATATCTCATAATTATTTTGATTTTGATGACCTTAAAATTTACTTGATATTATTTTTATTATTGCTGATATTTGTTGTTCTCAAGTTATATGTTACCACACAGCTTCAGAAGTGAGACGTGATGCCATTTTACCAACATTTTGCCCAAAACTAAACTCAGGGGTAAAGGGGATGAAATCACACACCAAGACTGACCATATTAATTCCCATGTGAGGTTTCATTACACAAGCAAGCCAAAAGTTTGTTGGGATTTGAGGTGGCACCTTTCCACAGTTGTACCCCTCCATACCTTTATCTAATGGTTTGTATTTAGTTTCATCATCTACATCATCGTCGCCATAAAAGATGAAGCCTCCTCTGTATGTCTATCAATATTCCTGTTCTTAGATTAATGCTATTTTTCATTAAGGGTTACATATAGCCTAGCTCTCTCTACTTGCCTCCCAAAACCCTCCTATTGCATGGTTAAGCCATGGACTTAGCTCCTACCAAATCCCCTCCTCATGAATCTGATACCGATACAGAAGCCCCACTACCGAACCATCTCTACAAAGCCTTATCTCTCACCAACGCTTCTTCTTTAAAGACCTCTCACCACCAACCACCACCACCGTCCTCACTGCCCTCGCACCACCACCACCACCAAATGGTTGTTTCTTACAAGGAATGTCTCAAGAACCATGCTGCTTCTCTTGGGGGTCTAGCTGTAGATGGTTGTGGCGAGTTCATGCCTACTCACACCTCACCTCTTGAATCCACCTCCCTGAAATGCGCTGCCTGTGGCTGTCACCGCAACTTTCACCGGCGGGAGCCGTACACCGGCCACCTCCCAACAACGTTGCTTCACTGGACGTCCAGTCCAAGTCCAATAAGCTCCGGTCCAAGCCCGAGCCCATCTTCACCAGCTTCACCAACCCCGCAAAACTCCATCTTCCCATCTGCTCCCCACATGCTGTTGGCTTTGTCCTCACCGTTGGATGAGAATCACAACTATCACACCAGTTCCCATCCAACGGTGATGAACCCACATGGCAAAAAGCGAGCAAGAACCAAGTTTACCAAAGAACAGAAGCAAAAGATGCAAACTTTTGCAGAAAAGTTAGGGTGGAAGATGCTGAGAGGAAATGATGAGAGAATGGTTGAAGATTTTTGCAACGAAGTTGGTGTCAAAAGGAATGTTTTCAAGGTGTGGATGCACAACAACAAGCATAGGATAGAAAAGGGTCAGAGCTATGATTTCAACAGCACCACCAAGTTTGATATCAATGGAGGCAATGGAATTGGGTTACAGACCAAAGCTTCCGACGAGAACAAGGACAATGACAACAATGTCAAGAGCAGTAGCTACGACAGCTTTGACAGGTTCCAGATTAGGACAAAAGCCGATGATGCTACTGATAGGTCTTCACCTTCAACGTGAGGGAAAGATTGAGACTTTACTGTTGAGAGCAGAAATAGAAGGTGGTAGACATGGAAAAATCTATTCTTTTTTCATTGTCAATTTACTTCTTTGTTATTGCAGTGTTGACTACTGACTAGTCGTTAGTGATTTACTGGTTAGAAATGGAGGTGGAGAAGAGAGGGCAGATACTTACATAAATAGTTACTATGTTATCTGTTAACTCCGCTTAATTTTCTCATTAAAAGATTCCATTTTGGTATCCTTTCTATCACGCATGTACTGTCATCTTCTTCTACATTTTCATTACATCTTCCAGAAATGTAGTATTAAAAAGTGGGAAAGATCGCTATCTCAATATCGTGCATGGTTCCAAGTAGATAATTTTAGTTAATCAGCTGGAAAAGCTGCCTTATTGGTTAGTGCTTGATTAAAATATGTTTTCTTCTAACTCGGAGGAGAGTTCATTTTCCTTATCAATTCTCAGTTCTTGCCTATTTTATTAAAAGTGTGGATAAAATTAAGTGAATAATATGTAACGAGAGCCCAACCCTTTCCTTTATGTAAAGGGAAGAGAGTAACAGGAGAAAAGAAACGAAACAGCCTTCTTGTTTGTCTGTAGCGGAGGCTTATCGTTTTGAGTGTGCAATTTGTTCTGACACATGTCAGCTGTAATCATGTCATTAAACAATTCAGTTCATAAGACGTGTGTAAACATCTACACATACAGCATAAGCGTTTCCTTGCAAGAGATGGATGGGTTCCAGTGGAGTTTGGTGCATCGATCTTGGCTTGGAAAGTAACAACAATGGGATTTGCTCTTGTTCTTACTTATTATGGAAGTGTGACTTTTGATCATGAGACGAAAAGCATTAAACTTTCAGAGTTTCGTGGCATTCCATAGCAATTTTATATGTTATCTTGTGATCTGATGAGCCTTGAAAGGCAAGCAGATTTTTTTGCTTAATTTATGTTAGGTGACATATGCACTGACCCGAAAGGACAGTGCACGCTCTTTCCTTATTTGGTGTCTTTACTCTTTAGCTTTATTAGTATTTTATTGCGAACTAGTATTAATTTAAGTGAAAAAAATCCTTTCTCAGTATTTCAATTGCAGGCTTTTACGAATCTGCCACATGTTGCACTATCTGCGTTTTCTTCAACTTTTATTCTGCTGTCAGTTCAGAGCCATAACCAAAACTCAAGAAACCAGCTACTCTTTTTTTTTTTTAATGACATTAGATATTCCCACTTAACCGAACTAATTTTAAGCTCTTAAGATTTCATCGTAAGAGTTTTAGAGGAGGTAAATGTGGAATTTTAAAATCTCTCAAATTCTTACGTAGTCTGTACATTTCTACGCACAAAGAGTCTTCGCATACTTGATTATTCAGCTGAAAATTGATCACTGGCTTCCTCTTGTTCAGTATCAGGTTTTCATCAGCCCCAGGTTTCCTAATAGCTCCAATTTTCACATTATCGTTGGAAGCAAAACATCTGTAATTAATCCGATCAAGGAGTTTTATCCAAGGAGTTAGAAGATCATCAATAAAAATATTTTCTATTTCTTATCTTTTGATACGACTCGAACTCAAAATTTTTTGAAAGAAAGAGCTTTAAGTAAAGAGCTAAAACCAGCTAATCTGGATAAGCTATAATGGAGGAGGAGTATATCATTACTCATTGAGATTTTAATCCTGAAAAGTGTCTTAAGACGAATTCTATGAATCAAAAAAGCACAAAGCCCTTGTCTTCTGGCCATTTTTGGGATCTACTCGAAACTTTCCTAGGCTGGTACCGAGCTAAGTAAACTAACCGATGATCTAGCGAGGCTTTTCACTTCTATAATAGTCATCTGATTCACGAATCACTTCCCTAGTTTCACAAGGGTCTAGTACTTGGGAAATCTCTGGACAATGGGATTGAACTTTTGTTTTGCTGAAACTGACAGAGTCCATAATTCTGTTTCTTTCAATGTAAGAGAGTGTCAATGCGAAACCAACCACGCACAAGTCCAACTTTTGAGCTACAGGCATGGACCATGTGTTGATCTTGTCGCTAGGGAAAGGCAAAAAAGAGAAGGGCCTATGGACACATGGATGTAATCAATCCAGAGAGCAAAACAACTTGAATGGACCATCCGCAAACATGTCCTGCTTAAGAGTGGACACTGCCTTACCGAAGACTTTTCGAGAGGAAACAGATCAAAAACAAATCTTCCCCCCTTCTTTTCCTCAGTTTTGATCTCTTTTAAAATGAGACCACGATGGGTTATCTTAAATCCAAAGTCCAATCCTCAACTTCATCACTTATGTTTGGAATGGCAATTGTTTGTTTAAGTATGAGAGCCTACCAACTAGTATGAGTTGAAGGCATCTTTTGTCTCCACTGGTTTCATGTTCAAGATAGAGGTAATCCCCTTTATGCTGGATGAAGCTAAAGTGAATCTAACAAGACAGACACCATGTTTCTGTTCATGGAGTATACTTATAGTTTAAATCAATGGATGAAATTAACTTAAGCATTTCCTACGAGTTAATGTAGATTGCTTTGGATCTGAAATGATGGACTTAAGCATTTCCTACGAATTGATGTAGATTGCTTTGGATACGAAATGATGGACTTAAAATCATTTCCTATGAGTTAATGTAGATTGGTTTGGATATGAAATGATGGACTTACTTTCTAATCGCCATATCGTGTGGCGTAGAAAACCCTTTCTTTTGACATTATTGATCTATGAAGGCGAAGCTATTTTGTCCACGTCCCAATTTTCCAAGGTTGATTAGAGTATTAATAGGTTGATGTTGCTTGGTTTTTGTCTTTTGAGAATTTTACACGAGAACAATCCTTAAAGTTATGTTAAACATGTCTTAACATAGGGATAAGACTCTTTTCAAGATAGAGAGCAATATAATTCATCCTCCAGTCTACATCTCTCTTTCTTTTTCAATCGAAGCATATAACTTTATTTTATCTTTAATTGTTATGATAAGAAGTCCTTGAAGATTAGAACCTTAAATGCAGTCAGTCCACAAAATCATATATATATATATATATATATATAGGTGAGGAATCAAACAAGTGTCAAGGTGAAATCTAAGATAAGTTGAAGTTGTTATCAAACATGGTGAGGCCAAGGTCTCAAATCTTCCTTGCAGATTAGGGCCACTTCAGGTTTGGTAATTTTCGTTATCTGAATTTGACCTCATATGTACAAGAGATGTCTTGAAGGTTTTCGATTTTTTCATTTCCTAATTTTAGACAACGAGAAATCTAAAACTTGTACTTGGTACGTATACATCTCACCAACTAACAAGCGTTGTGGTGATCAAACTAGTTTATTTACTGATTTCGTTGTTCACCAAATGACTTATTACCTAAAATATTAGATGCAAGTGTTGACGACTCTTTAAAAGTTCAACCAAATATTAGTAACTAAAATATTTTTCAACTTCAACCAGCGAATCAGTATAAAAATAAGAAACTTAATGAAACAAATACTAAGATTTACGTGAAAAACTCTTCAATTTAGAGGAAAATTTATGAGCCAAATAAATAAGTAAATATACTAAACTCAAATATGTAAAGAGTTACAAAGAGATATACAATTGTCACACACTGTCGTGTATGTCATGAATATAGGCGTGTACACAATCATATATATCTTTGCACTTCATGTCCTTCTTCACACGATTCCAGAGATTTATACAATTGATTCACACGGTTATGTAAGTGTAGAATATGGGTATGTGTCACTCTCCACTGGTGTGTTCTTTACACAGTTCAAATACACGGCCATATAAGTTAAGGACATTATTAAAGACTGATTCAGAATTCAATTTATTTGTTCAAAATTTTCAAGATTCTATTGTTGCTAACTTTTTGCTCAAGTTTGTTCCTAATATCTCTCACGTATGGTTGAGGAAGAATAGTTATTTTTTTATTGCTGCTATAAGTGCCTATTTAAAGGCTGGTTGACTCAATAAAGAGGTGTGCAAGTAGAATTTATTACTTGCAGTTTCAGTCCATTAATTGTTTCTGATACTACATATTTCTTTCTCATTCTTTGGGCTGATATACCTTGTGTTTCAGCATTGTGGTATCAGAGCCAGTCGAATGCCCACCAACAACAACGCAATAAGTGTCACTCAGCCGTAAATCCCTATTTTCAAAAGGGAAAATTATTTGTTCTGGTACATCAAGACGAAGAACCTGTTCAAATCGCAAGATCTTTTGGAAGCTGATTGAAAGTGGATACCCAGAAACTAATGATGAGGATAAGCTGTGAGAGAACGGAAAGAAGGAGTCCAAGGCACTATTTTTTTATACAAGTAGTGGATGAGAGTATTTTCTCTCGAATTGCAACAACGAATATAACAAATGCAACTTGACATGTATTAAAAACAAAATATCAAGGTGATTCGAAGGAAGTAGCCATTAAACTTCAAACTCTTAGACGTGAATTTAAGAATTTACAAATGAAACATGGGAAATTTGTGCAAGATTTTCTATTTAGAGTCTCAAATATTGTTAATCAAATGAAAAAATTTAATGAACAATTTTTTGATAACATAGTTGTGGCTAGAGTATTAAGGAGTTTAACTCCAAAGTTTGATCATGTAGTGGCAGGAGGATATCGAGGCTGAGATGTTTATGGACGAGGAAAAAAGCAATCCATCCAATGTTATAATTGCAAACACTTTGGGCATATGATAGCAAACAGTCAGGAAAATCAGAAGTAGGAAAACTATGCTGAATAAGAACTAGAAGAGGAGGAGTTGAGGTTGTTTATAGCAAAGACTAATGATGTGCAGATCTCTAACAACATTTGGTTCTGTGATAGTGGTTGTTCTAGTTATATGACAAGAAAATGATCATCGTTTAAAGAACTTGATAAGTCATACAAAGTTATAGTGAGATTTGGAGATGATGAGAAAGTACAAGTTGAGGGCAAAGGAATTGTGGAACTCAGCAGTAGTCATGATAATGTAAAACTTCTTTATAATGTTTACTTTGTCCCTAGTTCATTGCAAAACCTTTTAAGTGTTGGATAGTTGCTTGATGCTGGATTTTCTATTCTGTTTGATGATGCTGAAAGTGTGATTAGACATAAAAATTCAGTTTAAGTAGTAGCTAAGGTGTTTATGACACATGACAAATTGTTTTCACTTGATCTATCTAGAATTACAAATTATGCACTTATAGTCAAAGATACAGATGAGTCAAGATTATGGCATTTAAAATATGGGCATTTGCACGAAAAGGGGTTAAAAGTGCTCTTTCAAAAGGAAATGGTCCATAGGCTACCTAAGATTGAATCCTTGAGTTTATATGAAGGTTGCAGTTATGGAAAAAAGTAAAAGATCATTTCTTGTAGGAAAGTCTTGGAGGTCATCTTGTTGCTTAGATCTTGTACATGCTGACTTGTGTGATCCTATAAAATATGAATCCTTTAGTGGGAGTCGATATTTCTTACTGTTCAAAGATGATTTCAGTTGTATGAGTTGGGTTTACTTCTTATAAGACAAATTTGAAACATTTAAGACTTCAAGAAGTTCAGGGCACTTGTTGAGAAGCGAAGTGGAAATCAATTAAAGATTTTATATACTGACAGAGGTAGTGAATTTTCATCGCATGATTTTAATTTGTTTTGTAAATAGCATGTTGTACATAGGGAGTTAACAACACAATACACAGAAAAAGGTGTGACATAACACAGAAGTCGTTCAGTAGTAGAGATGACGAGGAGCATGCTACAAGCTAAGAATCTTTCTAATCAACTTTGGGAAGAAGTTATTCCTACAACAGTATATCTACTGAATTTATCACCAACAAGTGCTGTGATGGATTAAACTCCATATGAAGTTTAGTTAGGTAGGAAGCCCTTGGCAAGCCATTTGAGGAATTTTGGTTGCTTTGCTTATGCCTTAATTGATTCACAAAAGTGCAACAAACTTATGAGAAGTCTTTCAAATGTACTTTTGTGGGCTATTGCTCTAATTCCAAAGCATACAAGATGTATAATCCTTTTAATGGTAAAGTAATCATTAGTAGGAATGTTGTCTTTGATGAAGAAGCAGGTTGGATTTGGCACGAAAATGAAAAAGGTGTTCAGCTTGAGGAAGACAAGGCACCAATAGCCACATCTCAACAATAATAAGCTTCACCAAACTCTCCTACTTTGTCTTCCCCATCATCACCTGATTCACCATCATCTGATGAGACGTCTACAAGACAATTCAGATCATTGAGAGAAATATATGCAACCACACAAGCTATGTTTGTTGTTGATCTAACTACATTTGAGGAAGCAATACAAAAAGAAGAATGGAGTAATGCAATGAAGGAAAAACTTGCAACAATTTAGAGAAACAAAACATACGAACATGTGGATTTTCCTAAAGGAAAGAAAGTAATTGGAGCAAAATGAGTTTTTAAGACAAAATACCATGCAAATGGCACTGTAGAAAAGCATAAAGCTCCCCTTGTAGCCAAAGGATATTCATAATAGAAAGGAGTAGATTATAAAGATACATTCTCTTATACTGCTCACTTTGAGACGATAAGAACTATCTAGCCTTAGTAACTCGAGTAAATTGGCAGATTTATTAATTTGTGTTTTCTATTTATGGTAGGTGTTATAAAGGTCTTCTTAAGCATTAAACATACCTGCAAGTCGCACCTACTCCTTTGCACAACAATATTACTTAGGTCTGTTTAACCAAGATTCAACCTTCCCCACGTGATTATCGACCAACAACCTTATTCTTGAATGCCTCATAGCCTTTGCAATGTTTAACTTTCACACTCGCAAAATACTATGGAAGCAATAGAATATTCAAAGGCAACAATAATGCAAGAAAGAGACACAATAATAATGTCAATCTTTATTACTTCTCTCAAAGTATAAAAAGGATGATCTCTCAATCTCAGAGTATCTCTCTATCTCTATATGTGAGGAGCAAGGCTCAAATGAGCTATATATAAGCATCAAGGCTTAAGGGCCAAGTTAGAAGCCTAACTGAACTATACTACCCAAGATCACATTTTATCATATTAAATTACGTCATTATCCTTTAAGATAACATCCTCATCTAATTAGGACTATCCGATAAGGTCTATCTACATCCCAACTAACAAAATAAAAGATTACATATGATATATCCCTATTCATGAAACTGTCCACTATCTTTAGATGATCCTTCCATGTGGCCTTTATCCTTTAGAACTGATGTTTACCTTTTTTATCTTATTCGTCACATCATCCAAGATCTCTATCTATTGATGATAAGTCATTTAAGCCAAAGCCAAACATAGCATACTGTTTTGATCCAATGCTTACCTATGTCAAGTCTATTAGCCATGGTGAGCGTTCACTGAGTCCTTAGTTTATCAGGAACTTAGCCTTAGTTGTGTTAGCTTATACAGGGTCCGAAACTCTACCAAAACTCACACCATGCTTAATCTAACTTGTTAAGTCACCTTGTAGCTTTCCCATGCTTCCTTCAATCCAGCTAACGCTCCACCCAATGTCTGCCTGTAGCTAGCTGTGAAGTGCCTTCATGTGCTAAGAGGCCAACAATAGGTCATTAAGATTGTGTAGGTTTAACTTTCATTTGATTTCTTCCATGTGGATATTCATAATACTTGTTATTAATGATGCTTCTTTTTTAACCATATCCATTTAGTATTTGATGCAATGTATATTTAA
>JANSVB020000004.1:1053888-1071318 GCA_025504935.2 Erythroxylum haughtii
TGACATTCCAGCTAGGTTTCATTCAATGCATGAAAACAGTCAATAGTCATCAGTCCATAACTCCTACTATACATATCTAAAAATTGCAAAATCGGTGGCATTGGAAAGATAACTTAATAGGCTTCAACTTTCATTTAGTCCACTTGTTCTAATTCCTTCTCAATGAATTTAGAAAAATTAACAAAACTCTAGGGTATGATTTCGGGTACTGTTCATTTCAGTCAATGGCAGTAACTTCCCAAGCCAAATTTCACCCTCTTAAGATTAAAATTGGCCAACAACTATTTCACACAAAAATGTAGCTAACATCCTAAAGTTTAAGTGGCCACAAACCTCACCTCATTTTCATTCCTATACAATTAGTTATGCTAACAACAGTACAATCGGTTAAAACTCCTAATTTCCAGATTTGGTCCAACCTTAGTTTCTATCATTTCCAATGCCATTAACGCCTCATTAAACATCCAAATGAACACAAAATTAGGTCTGACCACATTCATACATGTACTAGAGCTAATACTTAAAAATTTGCAGCACTCAATTCTTCATGTCTAATTACCATCAATCATTAAGATTCAATCACAAAACAAGTTAAAACCATTTATTCCTACTACTTTATTAATTCTTACATCAACCTAACCTTATACCCATCATTTCAAACAATAATATACATCAATTTAATGCATCCATAAGCATAATAAATGCACCAAACCTCCCATTCAATGTTTCTACCTACCATGTTTCATAAATTCATACTTAAAACATCATTTAAAACTTAATGAAAGAACTTACCTAATTAGCTCCCAACCTTGAATTCTTTTCAATTCTTTCCTAACAATTGCTAACCCCTTCTTCTAACCTCATGCAAGAGAGTGGTCTTCATGGTAGGCAAGCAAGTAAGTTAAGTGTATGAAGAAAGTTAAGGAAGGTTTGATAAGAGAAGAGAGAAGAAGAAAATCGATGAATGAGGAGAATGACTTGAAGCTAGTTTCGGATGAATACATAAACCTCTCCACTTTTGCTCTTTTTATTCAATTTTCAATGCAAAACCGATAGGAACAACTTGGAGCATTAAATGATGGCATTTGGTGGCAAAATGTGATTTGTTCAAAAGTTTAAAGAAAAGTCAAAGTATTAATTCTTTAATCCAGATCAAAAACTAACCCAATCAACTCAATTGACCCCAATTTCAATCCCAAAATAATATACCCAATAAGACAGTGCCATTGGGTAGCAATTTTTGCTACCGAAAATCGATCGATTCGCCAATTGGCGATTTTTTCGATCCGGGAATTTTCTCCGGAAAAATCCAGAAAAATTCCTGAAAGTCCCTTAAAATAGAAAACAAATTATGGCGCACTCAGAATAATTTTCCAAACCCAAAAATCATGCTAATCCCAATAAAATTGTCTTAGGCACGAAAACCGGGAATCTCATGTATGCATGTACAGTAAGTTCATGTGCACAATTGTGACTATGTAGCAATCCTATTATGCATGAGCAGTCATATGAAATCCCAATCTAGCACATCCTATGCCAATTTACTATTCTACCCTTCCTGTCACGAGGTGGGATGTTAATAGCTCAATGGTAAGAGACGTGCACTTAAGTGCAACAAAACCTTGAGGTCTTGGTTCGAGTCATGGCTCACCCTTGACCAAAGAGGACAATACCTGGAGTGATGGCGGTAGAGGCCGGGCTCTACATTATCTGGCAAGGATTTAGCTAAGGTTGAACATCATCATGAACAGGAAGTTACAGGTCATGACAAAGCAAAACTTGAAACTTGGTATGTTGACGACAGCAAAAAACGTAGCTTGAAACCCAACTCCTTCTCTGATGTGCACAACAGTGCAGATTTCTCGAAAGAGCATAAGGACGTAATCGAACAGCTTAAATTGGAACTGAGAAGTGCGACAAAAGGTGGTCTTCCAACGATTTTAGAAGAACCAGAGACTGAGGAATTGGAGATGCCAAAGGTAGTGTCAAAGCTTAAGCCTGTCAAGATTGCAGAACATATTGAACATCTCATGGAGGAGATTCAAAAGGTTTACAAAAGCTACTCAGACAGAATGCAAAAATTGGATGCCATAAAGTTTCAAACCATGCAAGTGTATGGTAAGTTTTAGTAAATCCTCTACGCTCTCGTTTCCACAACATGAACATTTTTTTTAATTTACACAAGAGGATTACACAACTAAACTAAAGCCCGTGGGTACTGAGCGCCCTGCGCATCGCGGCAGAGAAGCTCCTGAATGCCAAAAGGAGGCTCGGGGAGTAGATAGAGACCCGGACTGCATACCCCAGCAAGATGAGCTAGGCGGTCCGCGCACTGGTTGCCTTCCCTGTACACATGCTGCAGTTGAACGATCCACTCTCGCTGCAACAGCTGGTGCACACCTGTCACCAAAACAAAAATCTCAGTCAGTATCCCGAGGGAAGTATAGAGTAGATTCATAACCTCAAAGGAGTCGACTTCTAAAATAACATGTTGAAAGCCCATGTCCCAGGCCAGCTGGAGCCCCGAGACGACTCCCCATAACTCCGCAAAGAGCGGAGAACCCTGCTAAAGATGCTGCTGGAAACCGCCCTGCCACTTTCCCTCGCAATCCCTGATAAGACCCCCAGAGTAAACCCTGTGGGAAGCCGGGTTCGTAGCGCCATCAGTGTTAACCTTCACCCAACCCTCCCCAGGCTTCTGTCACCCAACGCAGGTACCCACTGGTAAGTCCAGTGTGGGAAACACACACGTCTCCATCATCCGGGCGCGGGCAATCCATCCCACGTAATCCATGATAACACGGTGCCCCTCCTCAGGCCATGCAAAAACCGGATCGAAAATGCTGCTGTTTCGCCATTTCTAGATGAACCAGCAAGTTACCCCAAAGATAGTGGCCCATGCGTCCTGTGACACCAGGGTTTGCTGAGTGAGGTTACTCTGCAACCAAATATCCAGCTCCTGCTGAAAGAAAGTCTCATCTACCACCTCTGGAGGGAATCGAGTCCAGAGAGTACGAGCCAACAAACAATCCCGGATCACGTGCACCGTGGTCTCCTCCTGGCCACAGAAATGGCAGCTACTACTGGAGGCTATATGTCTGGCGGCTCGCTGATGATTTGTGAGGAGTAGTAACCCATCAGGTTTAGAAATTCTTGGCTTTGCAGAACGGCTATAGTTGCATAAATCATTTCAGAATGAGGCTTTTGATTTCGACACTGATCATTTAAGAGAATTATAAGGCTTAGAGGGTCTCCTTCTTTTTTATTCCCAAACATATTTCCTGAAAGCTTGTTATGTTTCGTTGGCACTCCTAAAATTCTCTTGTACTTGTATTAAGGCCTGCGTTTATTTTTGTACTTTAGATCTACGAGCTAACCTAAGATGTTAATCTCCCTCTCTTTTTGTTTCTTCTCTTTTCGGGCTGTTGAATATATTCTATAGTTATCTTGAATTATGCTAAACACGCCTTGAATTTATAGTGGCTCCACTTAATTTAATGACCCACAATCATGGGTGTTATGACCTAAGTAGGATGTTGCTTCATGAATTAGATAAGAACTAGCATTATTGGTACAAGACATGAAATCTAGGACTCAATTTAAAGGTCAAAATGGTACTGGTGTAAGTATCAAGAGTGTGTGTACCTGTGACATAAAATTCAAGAGTGCACAAAAATATAATTTTCTTGAATTTTTTTTTGCTACAAAGAAAAAACGAAAGAAAAATACTCAACAAACTACACCCTAATTAACGTAGGGTTCTTCGGTACAAGGCGCCATGTTGGTTGCTGTGAATCTGGTCCCAGACAGTCATCGGGGGCTCTTGCAGGATATGCAATCCTGAGCTGAATGTCACTGCGAGGGAGGCTATCCGATCTGCACACTAGTTCCCTTCATAATACATATGCTGAAGGTGCACCTCTCAGTCTCGTTGCAATAATCCTCATGTACCTGCCACCAACAAAGGATCGTCAGTTAAAACTAACATGAAGTAGAGAGGATGTTAATTACCTCAAGGGAATCCACTTCAACAATAACACGTCAATAGCCCATCGCTCAAGACTGGGACAGACCCGAGTGAACGCCCCATAGTTCCGCAGTTGTAGGAGATCCCCTTCCGATGTTGTGAAGGAACCCTCCACACCACCTCCTTTGCTAGTCCTTAATTATTCCATCTGCAGTGGCAATGTTAGACCCTTGGATAACAGCTCCATCCGAATTCAGTTTGACTCAATCTCAGGCTAGTTTGGTCCATCCGACTGAATTTTTAGCAAGTAATCCTTGTTGCTGCATCACACAGCTTTCCGCAGTTCTCGCTCTTTCAATTCACGCGACATAGTCCAGAACCACTCGCGGACCGGTTTTCGGCCACACAAAGCCAGCTTAAAAAATGCTTCGATTTCTCCATTGCCAGATAAACCAGTATGCTACTTTAAATAACATATTCCACTCAACGTGAAATACTTGACTTTGCCTCCTAAGGTTGTGAGCCACCCACCCATCCACTTCTTGGTGGAAGAAATCCATGTCCCTCGCGAGCGAGGAAAATTGACTCCAGAAAGCTTTCGCGTGCAGGCAATCTTGAATGACGTGTAAGCTTGATTCTTCTTGTTCATAGGCATGACAGTTGCCATCCATAGTGAGCTTACAAGCCAAACGCTGCTGATTTGTCAACAATTTGCCTTTAGCTAGAAGTCACAGAAATGCTCTAATCCACTAGGGCCCTGCCCATTTCGAGATAGAGGATACTCTTAATTTTTGTATCATTTAATCATAGTAAAAAAGAAATTTATCTTCCTGTCCGTGAAAGTAGGTCACATTGATCGAATAATCTAAATTATGCATTTGCTTCATTTATTTTCTTTCTATCCCCTTTGTTTAGATGATAATTGGTATTAGAGCTTAGAATTTCTTTGTGAATCTAGAGTCTTTTGTTAATATGTCTTTTTATAAATTCAATATTGAAAAATTCAGTACATCGAATAATTGCACTCTATAGATAGTGAAAATGTGGATGTTTCTTGTTTAGTAGAGATGCATAACAACGTTAGATTGTGAAAAATTGCAATAAAATTTGGGGACTCTAGAGATGGAAGAGTTCATGTCAAAGGCACATAATATTGTAATATTCAATTTAGGAGACAAAGTCTTGAGAAAGGTGGTTGATGAAACAACTGTTGTATCATTATAAAAACAACTTTAAAGTAAATATTAGAATATATTATTAATGAATCATTTATTTCGTTTGTAGATCTTAATGATGATAGAAAATATACAAGTGAAAGATCACATTAATGATTTTCACCAAATCATCTTATATTTATAAGTTGTTGGGAATAATATTAAAGATGGGGATTAAACTATAATCATTTTTCTGTGTGTTCCTTATCTAATTCATTTAAAAACTTTGTTAATACTATGCTGTATGATAGATAGATTATTTTTTTTAATGATATGAAGGATGTTAAGTAGTCTAAAAAATTGAAGAAAAAAGGTTTCTAACACATATAAAGATGGCTTAGATTTAGGTATAGTTGTTAGTAGAGATCATAACAAGGAAGAAAATATTGGAAACATGAGTAAGTCACATTCTAAATCGAAGCCTATAATTGTTTGATGTTTAACTGTGAAAAAGGGAGTGTTATAATTGTGATGAAAGGAAAGTTGCATCATAGAATTTATTTATAAACAAAAAATATAGTAATGGATCAATGGTTATCTATTAATGTTCAGGGTAGAATGATGATAGCATATAATTTAGCATCATAAATTGAATTATATAAGTAAGCAAAAATTTGAAATATTAAGAACAAAAAGATTGTTGGATGGAGCTATAATTGAAAGGATGAAATTATAAGTCTTGTGTTCTTGGCAAGCAATGCAAGGTCAAATTCGATTATGGTAAGCACACTGTCATAAGCATCCTTAACCATATTCATTCAGATTTATAAGTTCATTTCAATCTTATGAAAGATGCAATTACTTTATTATCTTTATTGATGAGTATTCTAGAAAAAATTGGATGTTTCTTAAAAACAATCTAAGACTGAAGTGTTTGGAAAGTTCAAGGCATAGAAGACTATAGTTGAAATAAATATAAAAGAATAGGTCAAGATACTAAAAACAGATAGGTTGAAATTTTGTAATAAACCATTTGATGAGTTCTACAAGAAGAAAGGTACAGTGAGGCACCATTTTGCACATTATACACTATAAAAGAATAAACTTGCAAAATGAATAAGCAAAACACTCAAATAACATACTTAATGTATACGATTAAATGCTAGAATTTTGAAATAATTTTGGACTGAAGCAATTAACTCTATTGCTTATTTGATGAATAGTTCTCCATCAGTTACAATATATTTTAAGATTCTTTAAAATTTATGGTATAATAATCCTTTTGATTATTATAGTTTGTGTATATTTAGTTGTCTTACTTATATCAATGATCGTAAACTGGAGCCTAAAATAATGAAATGCATATCTCTAGGATATGTTGTTGGAGTTAAATGGCATAAATTATGGTGTATTGAAAAATGATAGAACTTAAAATTTATTATTAACAGAGATAATATTTTTGATGTGTTTGATATATTCGGCTAGAGAGAGGAGCTTGATAATCCTACATATATAAAAGATCTTGGTATTGAACATATTGAAACTTCAAACAAGATAGTTAAATATCAGTTCATAGATGTACAGAAGAATAATTGCAAGGTATAAAAGTAATAAGAATAAGGTGAGAAATTAAAAGAAAACTTATTAGGTATTTAGAATGTGTTGATATGGTTGAAATTGATCTTGTTGTATATGTCTTGGTAGTAGATGAGAATATAGACTATGATGAATCATGGATTTATAAAGAGCATTGAGTAGAAAAGAAGCATCAAAATGGTTGATTTCTATGAATGAAGAGATGCATCTTTGTACATAAATGAGACATATGAACTTGTGCAATCATTAAAGGGTGTAAATCCATTGAGATTCAATTGGGTATTTAAGAAGAAAGAAGGTATTTATAAGGTTGAGTCAAGTAGGTTCAAGGTATGACTAGTGGCATAAGATATTTCATAAAGGAGGGAATTGATTATCATAAGATGTTATCATTAGTTGTGAAACATAAGACCATTCAATTTATTTTAGCTATGGTAGGCACGTTCGATTTGAAATTGGAGTACTTTGTTATGAAAGCTACACTTTTGCATGGAAATATAGAAGAACAAGTTTATATAACATAGATAGACCATAAGAAAAAGGTCCAATATAAGCATTGACTAGATAAAAAAGAATCAAAGTACCTTTTTTAAATTCGTCCCATATATGTGGAATGAGGGAAGCTTTAATAGAAAAAATGAAGAAGATTGCCATTAGTTTTCAAATTTGTCAAGTAAACATAGCATTTTTTTTTTTTACTTTTATAAGAAGTATCATGTGTGTTTGTTCAAAAATTCTTAAATGGGTTGAAACAACCACTAAGAAAATGGTACATGAATGAGTTTGTGATAAAGAATTTGGGTGCAATCAAGAAAAATCTTTGGCAGATAGAAGAGCATGCCTGTTGCACTTGTTGTAACAAAAGTTTATTTAAAAGATACTATAGTCATTTTACATGAATTAGTCAAAGATGTTTTATACTCCCTTGGTAATATATTTTAAACTTGATGCCAGTCCAATGCTTAGTTCAGATGCAAAGAAAGGTTGCACGAAACAAGTTTCTTACTAGAGTATAGTTGAGACTTTGATGTATATCATGATATGGACAAGACAAAATTTAGTACATGTTGTTAGTATAGTAAGCAAGTTTATGAGTAATATTAGGAAAGCTTATTAGAAAGTTATTAAGCGGATTATGAGATACTTGAAAGGTACAAGTGATACTTGCTTGGTTTATAGTTCAAATGATTTAATTGGTGGTATTGTTGGTTATATTGATTTTAATTATAGTTAAGATATCGTAAGAAGGAGATCTTTCACATGTTATATCTTTACTTTTTTTGATATGCGATTAGTAGGAAAGAAATAATTCAGTCTAAAATTGTTTTGTCTATAACAGAAGCATAATATATGTCATTAACGGAAGGTGTTAAAGAAGGCATATGATTATGTTGTCTTGTTGATAATTTAGGTATGGATGTGCAAAATTATGTCATTTACTATATAGTTAGAGTGTATTGATTTTGGTTAAAAATGCTATCTATCATAAGAAATCAAAACATATTAATTTTGGGTTAAACTTTATTCAAAATATAATTAAGGATAAGATGTTTCCATATAAAAGATAGTCGCAGTTAATAAAGTGGTTATATGCGAAAGAGTTCAAACATAACTTAGTCTTGGTAAATGTTAGCATAGCTTAAAGTCCTTAAGGGTATGAATGGTCGGGAGTGATTCTTGATTTAATATTGGAGAATTCAAATTAAGATAGAGAATTATTAGATATGCCTTGAATTTATAATAGTTGACCTAGTTTATAACTCTATTCAAAATCTTGGATGCTATGATCCAAATATGATGTCATTTGAGGAATCAAAGAAGAATCAACATCGATATAGGACATAAAATTGGCGTTAGGCTCGTACGAATTAGAGACGCTTGAAAAGTCAAAATGATGCCGACGATGCTGTCAAGAGTGTATCAGACACAAAACATGTGATACAAAATCTGAAAATGCATGGAAATGTAATTTCACCAACTTAAATGTCTTACAAGTAACTTTAGATAATAAATATCTTGATTAGGGTTTTATATGAGGTTTAGCAGGTGATACTCTTTAACTGTTGTATTGGTGAGTCACAATAAATTAGAATTTTATTTTTTTATTTATGGATATAAGTCATATTGACCAAATCATGTAAATTTTGTATTTTTACTCTGTTTATTTTCTTCCTATATCTTCTATTTGTGTGACAAATTACATGTTCATGTGCCACGCGTTGTTCAATCTGAAGGTTTATTTGAGCTAAAAGATGCAATTCAGTCATACACAGTTCATAAATCTTCAATTGCAACTATAAAGTCTGCTATTCTCCAGAACTTGCGGCTATGCAAGCAAAGGACTGCTGCAGTTGACCCAACAAAGAAGGTCATTGCGGATATGTACAGGGAGTTTGAAATGGTATATGTTGGACATGTTTACTTGTCCTTGGAAATTCTCCACTGGCAATACTGCAAAGTGCGATATGACTCTCAAGGTCTTTATCAATACAATCAAGTAGCTAGTGAATTTCTGTTTTTTCAGGCCCTTGTGGAAAGATTTGTAGAGAATGAGCCATTTCAAGGTCCCAGGGTTCAAAATTATGTCAAGAATCGATGTGTTCTTCAGTCTTCTCCAAGTTCCACTCATTAATGTTAAAGCATGGTATTGGGAAAAATTCTATATTGTATTGATCGTATTCTGTTTTCTATATATACATATTCATTCCTCTAAATCAAGATATAAAAAACCCTAAACACAATCCCTAAGAATCAGACTAATTACAGATTTTTTAGGGACTAAATATGATAAGTCAATGTTACCATAAATTATGATATCCTAACAATTAAAGGTGAGATAGCTCGATAAAACTAACCATCTGCAATAGTTGAATGTCATGTATTAATCTACAATCCACTATAGATTACTCTTAGAACTTAAATTTTATTACGTTGCAGATGATAATGTCGTGGGTATGGGGAAAAGAGGAGATGAAGGAGACGCCATATCAATTGAAACACTGGTAAATATCATCGAGGGCTCACTGCTAGTATTCTGGGAATTTCTTCGCGTCGATAAAGTTCGAAGTAATGTAGCCATGGAGGATCGTCATCATTTCCAGGACCTAATAAATCCTGAGCTTTTAGTGGAAATCCAAATCAATCTTCAAAAGGTCTCTTTAGACTCTAGCTTTACATGTATGAGATACTACTCATTTCTTGCCACTTCATGCAGAAAGAGAAAACAATTAGAGACATACTCCGAATCCAAAACTGCATAGCGAAGAAGTTTCAAAAGAATCAACATGATCAACTACATCAGAGTCTGCTTCTTGCTCAGGTCAATCTGAAATTGGTCTCAAGGGTCTTGAGCATGTCCAAACTAACAACAGATCAACTACTATGGTGTCATGAGAAACTAGAGAAGGTAAATTTTCGTAACAGGAAAGTTTTAGTAAATCCATCATTCTTACTCTTCCCTTGTGGTGATGAACATTTGCCGTTGTAATTAGTTCTCAAGCAGAGAATTAGAGATGCATACCTTACTAACAGCTTTTTATATCTACAGTTGTATAAGAAAATATAGTTTTTGTATTTCTCCTGGTTATTAAATATTTTAATCTCCAATAAACTCTTACTGAAATATATTAAAAATCAATTTAATTCTTCTAGTTTTTAAGGCCTTCACCAAAATAAGTAGTATTTTTATTGTATATTGTAAAATTTTAATATATGATAAATATTGTTTCGATATATTTCATTTCTTTGAAAAATTGATTTGTTAAATTATCCTCTGGTAATTTAAAATATATGATTTTTTCTTCAACCATAATACTAAGATTTAAACTTAGCCATTTGGTTTCATTTCTATTATTGTTTTTAATTTTTAGTTTTTGTTTTCGTTTTTTATTTTTCTTTTAAATAAAAAATAGTTATATTTTTATCATCGATAATAATTATATATTAATAAAATTTAAAGATAAATTATTTGCAATTAATAAATTTATTTTAATATTTTATATAATATTTCTTAACAAATTATGGATAACATTATTTTATTTTATTAAAATAAATAATTTAAAAATTAACTTTCTATTTATAGATTAATATTTATTTCAAATATATTTAAATTATTATTGAAATATATAATATTTAATTAAATAATTAAACAATTAAATAATATATATTTAATTAGTAAATCAGATTATAAAAAAATAGAAATGAAACCAAAAACAATTTTTTATAATATTCATAATTTTTGAAAATATAAAGAAACCAAAACCAAAGATTAAAATTAAAAACTAATTTTTTTTTACTTAATATGAAAATAAAAATAAAAATAAAAATAAAAATCCCTTAAAATCGCGAGAAGCATTTAATTTCCTTGCATATTATATGAATATGAACTTTTGGGCTTGTATTTGGATTGTATTTCCATAATCCAGGAGAGATTATAAGGCCCAAACCCGAATTGCAATCCAACCATCAATTTTTAGGATCTCAGCCGTTCTTTAAAGCCAATTCAGACCGTAGGATCTAGGGTATCAATTAGGTCTCCACCATTTATAATCTATTGTTCTCAGCAATCATGTCTTCACTCTGATAAACCCTAGAGAGAGAGCGAGAGCGAGAGAGAGAGACTTGAACAATGGTTCAGCGTCTTACGTATCGCAAGCGGCATAGTTATGCCACCAAGTCGAACCAGCACAGGGTAGTCAAAACCCCAGGTCAGCTCCGAAATTCTCTGCCCCTACGTTTTGATGCGCCATTTTCAAAAGTTTAATTCGTTCACATCGATTGGAAGTTTTCTGATCTTGAAAATCCTTGTTATTGGCTTGTTTTAAGTCTACATTTGTGATTTTGTGATGTGAGCTTGTGGTGTTTCTGATGGAATTTGTTGGGTTGTTTGTATTAGGAGGTAAGCTGGTGTATCAGACTACTAAAAAGAGAGCAAGTGGTCCTAAGTGTCCTGTTACTGGCAAGAGGATTCAAGGGGTATGTTTCATTTTCCTTGTTTTGTTTGACTAGATGTATCTGTTGCTTTCCCCATGCTTTTGTGAACCTGGGTAAATGAGTAGCTTTGATGTCTCTGATATGTACAAAAGTCAGCATTGAGGTTTGAGAAAGGATTGAAAAAAGTAATTGGGCTCCACAAATGGAGATAAGAGCATAATCAAATTCGAGTGTTTCTTTTCCAATTATTTGTGCTTTACGGTCTACAATTGATTTGCCCGATTGATTTTGGACTATACAGTTTCACGCAATTCTGACTTCCCGTTCTAAAGAATTAACCATTAGGTAATCGTTATGGTTAAACAAACTATGATAAGAAAGAATAGATTATACTTTTCAAATTATATATTTCACAAGGCACGATTTTTAATCCTTCAATCTGCACAGTTGATCTAGACATTTCTATTACTCTGTTGACTTTTATGAATAGGGGTCTTGCCTGTTCCTATTTCTTGCACTTTTGATTTCCTCTCTTTCAGTAATCGATGCTTCTCCTTTGATTTTGTGTTCTGAATTGAAAAATTATATCTGATTCTGCATCTATTGTCATCAAACATATCATCTGATGAAAATAGGTATTCAAGAAACTGCTAACCATTTGAAGAATATGTTTAAGTTGGATTCCTTTTGTCTTGTCCTAATATGCAACAGTTATCTGATATCCTTTGGAGTGCAATTTAGTAAACTGTGTAATCTATGCATTCATTTTAGAACCTGTAATCATTTTCTGGTTTTGAATTATCTTGTTGTTTGTCTGCCTACAGATTCCCCATTTGAGACCTGCTGAATATAAGAGGTCAAGGTTGTCAAGAAATCGAAGGACTGTGAACCGTGCATATGGTGGAGTATTATCTGGTGGTGCAGTAAGAGAAAGGTGTGTTAATAGTATTTGCAAGGACTCTATACTCACTTTGGACTCCTTAGATAGAGTATGTTTAATGCCTGTTTAATATTTCTTCTTTTTATAGGATTATTCGTGCCTTTTTGGTTGAAGAGCAAAAGATTGTGAAAAAGGTCTTGAAGATTCAAAAGGCAAAGGAAAAGCAGGCATCCAAGAGTTGAGATGGAAAAAATACTTTGACGAGGGTGGACTTGAGAAACAAAAGCCTATAGTGAATCGTGGAGGACTTTATGTGTTACATTTTGAATCTGTATTTTTCTTTTGATTGTTGGAAGTTGGAGATACGATTTTGCATTAATCTTTTTTTTTTTAAATTTCTCTGATATTTGATTGTGCTACATTTTTGTTCTCCTCTACCATAAGACTTTTGTTTTCATAACATTATATTGGTTGAGTTACTAATTTAATGTCTTCCACCGAAACTACCACGTACAATGAGGATCTCTGACGCTACTGATCTTATTTAGCAATGATGAAAATGGTGGTTTACTGAAGCTAATTGGTGCCTGGTTGCACGTCTTGTTGGAGTACTGGCTTTTGAATCCGCGATAGTACACGTCTTGCTCCTTTTGTACCCCTATTTTATTGTTCACAACGTTGACATTGGGACTTTCAAAGTTGACATATCTCCAATCTTTTTGGACTTATTTTCAACACCAGCGTACCTTCAATTTTGGGAACAACTGGAGAGCCAGAGGCTTTGGTGTATCATTTCTAAACAAGTATAAATTTGAGCGCACAAAGCTTTAAACGTTAACGATATCCAATGTTCATAAGTATAGGTTTGAATATCAACAATGTCAGTTGAAATATTAGAATCCTTCTCTTTCTGGTGTCAAGGTCGCTCTCCTTATAAAGGGTATACCATGTAATGCTAAGTTGTAAATTAAGAGAATATTTAGTTGGGAGTTTATTAATAAAATGTAATATTATTCCATTATTTGAGATGAGGTTTTTGAACAAAATGGAATGTAATGGAATAAAATAGAAGAGGAGAATTCTATATTACATCTTATTCTATCATAAACAGTAAAAAAAAAAGGCATCCAATTTGAGAGGTTTAGGATGGAATGTAAAATGATAAATCTCTTTACACTATATTACATTATAAACCCTCCATCCAATCAATATTTTACTATATTATATTATGAACCCTTCCATCATTCCCAAACAACAATTTTCTAATATTATATCCATTTATATTCCATTCCATTATAAATTATTCCATTCTATTAAAAAAATTACGTCCAACCGAACATAACTTAAGAAATACACCCTATAATACCAAGTTCACCAAGTTGTAAATTAATAGGCATGCCAAGCAATTTTTGTTTATGATATTTAGAATTTCACATGTAATAACATAAATTTTAACTAAAATTAAACAGGCAACTTTTATTTATGATATTTAGAATTTTAGAAGTTATAATACAAATAGATGTAAATCAAGTTTGATCTGAGTTCAAGGTTAAATCTAAAAGTCTTGTTCTCTTTTGCATCCCTCCTATTGTAGAAGGTAGATGAAGCGATGTCATTTTCATCAGTTTATTGCAATTCTATCAATTAAAAGATCATTTTAATTTGAAAATTATATTTGACAGTAATGAATTTTTGTGAGTTATTTAGCCTCATTATCTGAACACTTTTTCCTTGTTGTTTATATATGATGATAACGACGATGAATTAATGTATGTATAATGTCCATTAGTAATAGAACCTGTTTCATATTCTTTTAACTTTCATGATAATCAATCGAGCCAATTAACTCATTAATGATGAAAATGCCTTGACTTATGTCAACTTGAGATATTACAATAGATCTTGAATACAATCTTGTTTCATTCCATTTAACACTTACAATTGATTATTGAAATCAGGCACAAAGGTTGACTTAACTGTCTTCTAGAACAAAAATTTTAAATAACCACCTTTCTATTTTTCTTTTTAATTAACATAAATATGTCTTGCCTGCGTTCTATTATTAATATTTAATGAAAACGTTTTGATTGCATTAAAAAGACCCTTATTAACTTTACAAAACAAATCAAACAGTATTGAAAATATACCTTTTGCATATTAGATATGAACTTTAAGTCACTACAATCTATAAATTATAGATGTGAAATAGAAACTACTATATATTTAACATCAACTGCACTCCAAGAAATATAATATATTTGATTGTTTTTATCCCTTTCAACAGCAATCTATAATTTTCCTTTACATATTCCTTATAAACATCCATATAACTCTATTATTGGTTTATAATCTTCAATCTAACCCCTTTTATAAGTGGTGAAATAGGTATAGCATCTTGCAAACACTATTTTACCATTCACATTATCAATATTTGTTATGATTGCCCATGTTCTGCTTGGGTTTTTCTTCTTCATCTCCTCACCATACCTTAATAGTTTGACAAATTTGATCATATGACACTTATACATCATCCTGTTAATTGCCTTTGCTCTTTGCAAGTGTTGAAACTCACATATACCTTTAGATGTTTCCTCAATATGGCCTTTAAGTTGGCAATCTTGATATTTAATTATGACTTAATTATGTCTTTACAATAGCTTGCTATCCATTTAGATGAGTTGAGCTTGTTAATGTTAATGTTGTATATGTGTCATTGGTATTGGTTCATATCTCTTCACAAAAAAAAACCACTATTACCATTTCTCTTGATACTTGTGAAAAGTAACTAAGGGCACTATGATTTACACCTCACTCTCATCTGAGACATCATTTTTTATATTTTAACCTAAACTCTTTGTAATAGAGTATTCAATAAATGCTTCCTTTAAATGGCTAGCATTTTTAAACTTCAAACTTATAACTTAAGGTGGGATAGTACATTTTATGGCATTATAGAGGTTTTTATACTTACTTTTTAATGCATTGTCAGCTTCCTCATTAGAACTTATGTAGTACTGTCCCAGGTCATCACTTTCAATGTCTGATTGAATCTATCTATAAGTGCACAATCAATTATAGGAAGTAATAAATTGGAGTATTCTGGAGTATTAATCTCACGAGGACTATATTATTATATTTATTAATCTTAGCTAAACAATGAAACTAAATTAAATAAACTGTAAAAGAAGTGATTAATCTATAAACTAACAAAAATAGTATAATTAAATGAAGAGATATCAATATGACAAATGCTAGGGTTTTAGGGTTTATTTTTGAGGAATTTCAATTATGATGCAACATTGATTATCAAGATTGAAATAACAATTAACCCAATATATCTATGTGCTCTCTTGAGGAATAAATGTATATTCAATTATAGAATTACCACCTCTTACTTACCTAATTAATCTTAACCTAATTTAGGAAATCTCTTTCTTTAAATCTAGAATTTTTGTTCTCCTAATGCACATATTACTCCCCTCTCGGTCCTTCATATAATCCTTATAATTGAATCTATGATGGTTAGTCATAAACTTAACAATTAAGAATAAAGAGAATAAATTCAATTAAATATTGATAATTAAAAGATCTATCACAGGCTATATTTGTAACCCTAACTAGGTTTTAGTTATTAATATAATAAAACCAAAACTAAAACTAAAACAAGAAAAGTTTAACATAAATAAAAAATAAAGGAATCTTGCTCTTAATCCATCTTTACCGAGGTTGTCACTAGCGTCTAAAGTCCTTTACAAAACAATGTAATAAGATTTGTTATAAGCTAGGGTTATATAAAAGATTTCTAAAGTGATTAAACTTGTAATTTTGCACGTGCTCAGAGTGCAAATTTTATTCTAGAACTCAAATCATAAAATTTCCTACGAATATAGAACCGTGTTAAAATCATATTTTATAACAATTAACAACATTTCTAAGGTAGTTAAGCATAGGTGTAAGATATGCAAGTGTGTTTTGGAACACGAGTAAGACATAGACCCATATAGGTTATTTGTTTCTTCGTGATACTCATTACTCCTCAAACACATTAGGCGTTCTTCAATATAGTGCTAATATGGACCCATATAGATGTTATGTTGCTTAATTCTCGGTTTTCCCCAAGTTCTTGACATCTTTGACCTTGAATTAATTTTTTATGCCTTCTAAAAAGTTGTTATTTATTATGAAACTTCCCATTTTGACTTTTTCTTCAAATCATCACCTAGAAGATAATGAACTAAATATAGGGAACATTATATTTTTTTTTTTTTGTTAAATCAGTAAGAGAATGAAATTAATAATAAAGGAAAGTACGTACAAGTTTGAGAGAATAAGAACTCTCAGTACAACAATCACCCCCTGGATACAGTAAACAACAAAGAAGAAAGATGCTCAAATGGCAGGACATGAAACTGCTGGTCTGGATCCTAGGCCTCCTAGAGACCCGAAAGGCATAAAGGACATACAGGCAACAGAAACAAGTTATAAAGGGACCTACAAGCTATGTCCCAATGAAGAGCACACAAGCAAAACAACAAGTGATCTGCTTGCCTAAAGCTCACGGATATGGGACTGCTGGAAAGAGTTGCTTCTGTTAGGCCTTGGTACTTTCTGATTCAAGCAGATTATTGCAAGTGGCCCCCTCTGGCTCCAATGTCGAACTGGATATTGTGTACCTGAAATAGCAACTGCAGTGATATGATAGGAAAAAGAAAAACTCTCTGGCCTTACCTACACTCTTTGGTAACTCTGAGTTGCTCCTGAATCTGGGTGAGAACTCTAGCTATCAACCCATCCACCTCCATGGCGTCATCTGTGAAAGACCTGGCATTGCGTTCTTTCCAAAGGGAGTAGACTGTTGAGGAAAGGATGATAGGGAGAAGAGAGGGCATGCTACGAGGGTG
>JANSVB020000004.1:1108682-1119701 GCA_025504935.2 Erythroxylum haughtii
CTTCTTTGTTTTGCAGGAACCTTCAAGCCGGAGCTGATCAATCTCATGGATCCAAACGGCAACGTGCAGCCTCGTCAAGATCAGGCTGAACCATATTGATTTGCAAAGAGTCCTTAATGAAACAAGAAAAAAAAGGTCTTTTTATAATCAATACCTTCTTATTTCTTGTATCAGCTTTATTTTGTACATCTTTATCTTATCCTTTAGAATAACGATTAGTTTTGAGTATCCATTTGCATCCACTCTGTCTATAAACTTTTGGTAACTCTTACAAGTTGTACACTTCATTTTATGAAATGTAACTTATCTTACTATTCATAAAATTTATCTAAAAAATGAATCGAGGACTAGAGATGAGTTCTTTATAGGTAGTTGGATTTGAGTTGTCACTAATGTTATACTCTTGATCTTCCAAATACAATGTAATCATTAGAGATGGCAAGTCTCTAAACCATTTTTGATCTCTTTAAAAACACATCTTCTATAACTACAATTTTTAGACTCTTCTGCAACTTGTTCAATATGTTTGTCCTCAATGACTACTAGATGTTCGTCAATCATGAGACCAACTACTGGAGTAGAAGAGATAGGCTTATAAACAATGATTGAGTGTTCTTTGAACATAGTCTTCCTATACTATTAGCTCCTATAATTGTCATCCTCAAAATAGATAGCCCAACCTGATTCAATAACTCTTATGATATATATGCGATAGATAATATAATTTAGAGCCCCTTAATCTCACATAATAACCAATAAAGCAATCATTAAAGATATAAGGATCAGGCTTCTTGGAATGTATAGTGTAAGTCTCACTTCTTCCTTACAACCCTAAACATGAAAGTGACACAAATTGTTTCTGTGACCACATTTCATAAAGAGTATTATGACAAACTTATTGGGCATTTAGTTCAAAATATATGCTGCAATTCTCAACGCATCACCTAAACTGCTGGCAGTAATTGCATTTTCCTCTTAAACTCTCATTCTTGAGAGCATTAGAAGATAAAGTCACTCATTTTATTTAATTTTTTACATTACACATATTCTATTTCCTAAAAAGCTTATTGTTATTGGTATTCTTTGATAGATGGTTCCTTTTCTAATCACCATAGTTTTGGTTTATAGCAATTGTTACACTTTTTTTCTTCTTTTCTTCATGTCATCCTCCTTCTTGGCAAGAATGATGGTCACCTCTTATATGGTCCATTTATCTTTTAAAACATTGTAACTAGACTTGGAGGAGTCAAACTAAAATAAAGGAGACCTCGTGATGAACCATATAATATAGTTCTCATCAAATTCTATATGAATTAACTTAATCTTTTGATATCAAGTCATAATCCTGTCAATAAACTCTCTAATCTCACTAACACCGTCATAAGTATTGGAATGTATAATGCTTAAGATCTCATTCTTTTTATTCTTAGAGAACTTCTTGTATTTATTGTTGATGGCCTTAAGAAATTTCTTAGTGTTCTTAGTCATTAGAATGATATCCCTTATAGAGTCCTCCATGTGATGTCTCATGATCATCAAGTAACACTAGCTTAAGTAATCCCAGTCATTATAAAGCTTCTTATCATTAGTAGAAGTCTCAACAATGAGTTTATCATAAGCGTCTTCTCTTATAGTTAAGTCCAATTTTATGATTGTTAAATTCATCATGAAAAATTCAGCCTAATGCTTATGACTAGTCCCATTAAGCTTCAAAATAATAAAGAATTGAGGATTACTTAAAGCTAAAGAAAAATTATAAAAGTAATATTAATATGCAAGCAATACAGGATCATGATAGTTACTCTTTCTTCAACTTCTTTAAATGATCTAAATAAGTGATCATCGAATTCTATAGTTTACTGAATAAAAAAATGGACTTATTGGTAGGTAAAAGTAGCATATTAAATATCAGAACTAAATACATCAATCAACTACAAATAGGATAATATTTGATGGATTATCTTCACCAATATAAGTATTCTACCAAAATATTGATCAATATTGGGAGAAAATGATATCAATAAAAAATACTTGAATATCTGGGCATACAAGAGCTAAGTTTATAAGAATGCAATACTCAATTATATCCAAAACATAATAATAAGATTAGCATAACCACATAGTACATTAAATAATTGATAATTAGTTAAGAAATGACACATAAAATTATCCAAATATAGTAAAATTATCATATAAATTGATAAAATATTCAATCCAAAACAAAAAACTGTAAATAAAACATGTCAAAAAACTAAATGACGATCTTTTTTTAGTGGAAAAAGTATAAATATGCAAGCCCTCTAAAATGATAGGTCTGATGACTTTTTTTCTACCTCTAACCCACACCCTATTTGGCGATATCCTTTCATTTGATAAACTATTTTTTAATGTTAATATAGGGTTTTGCTCTTTTCCATTATGAGGGATTTATAAGATCAATTTGAACAAAAATAACCTAAAATTAGAGATACAAAAAATATAGAAATTTGACCATGGAACTTAGAAAAACAAAAGCTCTAATCAATCTGGCTCGAAACATGTGTAAAACACTTATATGAATGATATATGAGGTGTATATGCCTCTAAAAATCAATATACCAATATTAACAAAGAGTTTCCAAAAGAAAATGTGAAACTCGACAACTCCTAAAGAGAAAAATTGGGAAAATAAAAATAATAAACAAAAGGAATAACTTTAAAACATATGAAAGGGCTCAAAATCCAAATGTTGGATTTGATTAATAAACAATAAATATTGAATGCATAATATCAACATTATTTAACTTATAACTAACATATTTAATACCATAACCAACCAAAAGAGATTCCATAACTTTTGTGTGTGTGTGTGTGTGTATTTAATAAGATTAGAAGAATACCTCCTCAAGATGGTAGAATTAATTGATTCAAAGTCATCATTACTCAATGGATTGCTATAAGACAAGAACAAGAATAATGGGAGACATTAAGGTTCTTTAAATCTAATTCACTGACATATCTTTCTACTACAACACTAATTTAACTATATGCAAGAATGCATCAATCAAGTTAAAAGTTATTTTCTAATGGGCCACCAATCTTGTAAATGGGTTTGAACAAGATTAGAAAAAGGGCCCATCAGTCCAAGACATAATTAGGTATATAACATACTCCTCATAAATAGCCCAAGTATCCTATACACATAACTAAGATGACCATTATTGATAAAATTATGTCAATTAATTCAATGCTACTATCATAATCATAACCAAGATCCAATGTCTATAAAGACATACAAAATCCACCACAAGCTAAGATCAATTCCTACTCAATTTTAAGGTGTTCTATTGTGAGAAAAGGATTATTTTAATTGAATAAGTTGAAAAAATATGAATAAGAAATAAAAGGGTATACTTGCTTCAAAATCCTACAAAATTTTTCTCCCGAAACTATTAATCGTGAGTTGTTCATATATCTAACCTCTAATAGTATCGATAGATTAAAAAAAATAGAATTCTATGTTAGAGAAGAAAAGATAAGAAAGCAGGCTCTCTGATGTCTTTTTTCCTATTTATGGAAAAAGACACTAGAATTTTTTCCTAATTAAACTTAAACTAATAATAATAATAATAATAATAATAATAATAATGATAATAATAATAATAATAATAATAAGTTAAGTATCTTATATTTGATCACTTACATTTTTTAAACTTCGAAACTAAGTCCAACTTAATTTAAATTAATTTTCCTTCTTTAACTGCTTTTTATCTATAAACCATTAGGTTTCGAATTTATTCACAATAATTATAAATTACGATTCTAATTCATAATTATAATTAGATAAATTAAAATTTTTAATTTATATTTATTTATCCAATTAAACAATTTATAATCATAAATCAATATTAATGTCTAGCAATATATCATAACTACTTAAGTGTGTAATTTAATCTTTTTGTTATTCAATATGCCAATTGAACATAGAGTATACTACTTTATTGGAATCCATGGATCAATTTGGAAACAAGCTTTTTACTAATTAGAAGTAAGACTGTGTACTATTAGATCTCTTCAGACCCTACGCCTTAGCAGGATTTATACTAGGTGTTATTGTTGTTGTTGTTCTATTTAAATCCAATTATGTTTGTCTTTGTTCATTAATGATTGATTTATAATTGATATTTAAAAATATTATTTTAAACTTTTAATTCATTGTGAATATAGAATTCTTTAAACCACTACTAATTAAGAACAATTAAATATTATTCCTAATTACTTTAGAGTGATAAATTTTTTATTGAGTTACTCAACTATCTCCATATAATTTATATTACGTCCAAGTACTATTGACTGAGCTATCATAAATAAAATAGGTCATAAGTAATCCCAAAACATAATATATTCTATATGAAGTATCTTGATAATTTCAAGTATAAGGATCAATTGCACAACCATCATAATAAGACACTACAAATATGTAGCTCTTTGGCTACTTTTTTTTACTAAGTTTTTGGAAATTGTAGCTAAAAGTAAACATTTCGAAATTTGAAAATCGTTGTCGAAGGGTAAGCCTTTAGCGATGCTTTAGTAAAATCATCACTAAAGTGTAAGCATTTAGCAAAATCTTTGCCAAAGTGTTGCTACATGTAGATTGCTTTGGCAACGATTTCAAAAATCATCGCCAATGGGCAACCTTTTGGTGACGTTTTTCTAAAATCGTCACCATTAAAGGTTGATCCAAAGTTTTGCTACTTGTAGATTGCTTTGGGGTCATCGCCAAATATGGCTTATTTGGCAACAAGTTGCATTTAGATTGCTTTCACTATGATTTTTAGAAACTGTCATCAAAGGGTAACATTTTGGCAACGTTTTTATAAAATCATCACTAAAAGTTGATCCAAAATTTTTCTGCATGTAGATTGTTTTAGTGACGATTTTTGGAAATGTCGTCAAATCGTCACCAAAGGTTGATCCAAAGTTTTATTGCATTTAGATTGCTTTGGAGACGATTTTGAGAAATAATCGTCAAAGGGTGACCTTTTGGCAAGGTTTCCAAAAATCGTCACCAAATATGGCTTCTTGATCCAAAGTTTTTATGCATTTAGATTCCTTTGGTGACAATTTTCAAAAATCATCACCAAAGGGTGAATTTTTAGTGATGTTTCCAAAAATCATCATCCTTGTCTTTTATGTCTATCTGTCTTTGTCTCCAATGTTTATCGTTAGCTTATCTACTATCTTTTATTCTTCCTTTCCAAGTTTGTAGACCATTATCTACTATTCTTCAAAATCTTGAGTCAATTACTATTAACATACAAAATTCTAGGACCAATTTTCAGAATTACTAAAAGAAAATACCTTTACAAGTTGGTTGAAGTTCATCCACATCATATCTAACACACTATAAAATAATTACCCTATAGTAATATAATAGCTTTTCAAATTAGAATTAAGTTCATTTGCTTTTGTAAAATACTTTAGAAAGCATAAGAAATTCATTAATATTAGAACATGGTGGGTGAAAAGGCTAGCCTACCTTAAAATTAAAATGTATGCTTGGGGAGCAAATTTAGAAGTCCTTTGAGGTAATCCTTTGGCTTATCTATGTCAACTGCTGATGATATTACTTAATTTAGAAAAAATAGAATTGATATTTTTGTTGTTATCATAAACATCTTGCCTAATATGTTGATGTGAATCATATATATTCATTTATATCTTGTTTGCATTTTAAATGACCGAAGTAATCTTTTCTATTTAATGTAATTTGGTGTGGAAATTTTAAATGTATTGACTATGTTTTATAATGATGATATAAGCTGACAGAATCGTATATCCAATTTAACTTAGACCATCCATTAAATAGTTAGGAACTTATGTGAAGGTAATAAATACAGAGCTAAGGAAGTGGTAGCTTGATTTCAGTTCTTTTTATGGTAAACTTTCTTTCATTACCTTCTGTTTGTGTATTGGAATGACGTTGATTATAACTTGAGCGATTAATGTATTTCTATCGTAAATTTTGGCAATTTGTGCAAATTAGAGGAAGAAGTTAAAAAATAAGTTAGGGTTCTTCATATAATCCTTATATGAAGTATATTTAATATGCATATCTTAATTTTGTATTGTAATATACTTATTCAACTTAAACTGATTTATCATTATATTATTTACAACTTAAATTGCATTTAGTAATTTAATTTTAATTGTATAGCTACATGGACAAAAGTTATGTCTCATAAAAAAAATGGTCCACTCAATACTTAGAAGGAGTGAAAAGTTTCTTGAGATTTGTAAAAGATCAAATGAGTTTAGAATGTGAAATTCGTTGTTCATATATTTATTACTTAAATTTTAACACTTCAAGTTAAGTTATAATATATAATCTCTTACTAATAAGAGGCTTAGATAAATTACACACTCGATGAAATTATCATAGTGAACATTATGAAACTAGTAATGGTATAAGTTTTTATCAAGGTGATGAAATATATAATGATGATGGTAATAACAATATCAATATGGGTGATGGAATTAAAGAAATATTGGAGGATATGGGAAATTATATAGAGACTATGGATGATAATAATATGCATGATATATTTGCTAGAATTACACAAGATAACTTTAAGAAGTTAATGAAAGAGAATTATAGCCAAGGAGTTCTAATTTCTCACAACTATCTTTTATTATGAAGTTGTTGCATTTGAAGGTATATAATAGGTAGAGTAACAAATATTTTGACATGTTGCTTAATTTACTCAATGATGCATTACCAATTGGCCACAATATACATATACATATACATATATATAAAAGGAACTTAAAAATCTTCAAGAATGTCTAATTTATGGTACATCTAGGTGGTTAGTAGATGATGGAAAAAGTAAAAAATACCCATAAAGTCTTGAGGTACTTACTTGTTAAACCACGACTACAAATGTCAGACCCCGAATGTTTCATAGAAGTTAAAACTATTTGAAGGAGACATTTTGGCAAGTAGTTATGAGTAAAGAACAAATGAATGAAGATTCTTGAATCAGAAATGATAAACAAGAGTAAAGTAGCGAATGAGAAATGTGGAGATGTCCAAGTTTTGCTTTGGTGTTTTTGGTAGATAAAATATTTTAAAATGAGAAGAATTAAGGTGAAAGTTAGAAGTATAATGAAAGCCCAAAATGAAGTTGCATTTGTGTAGTAAGTTGATGAAGAATATGTACACATGTATATCTTCTGTTGTTGGTGTTCATGATTAATCATGGACTATATATTTTCTTCAAATGCTATTGATTTGAGATGGAGTTGAGAATGAGGAGTAAATAAAGTAGAAAAAGGTGATCTTAGTATGATTTGTGTTAAGGAAAGATTGTGAAACATAGTGGATGGCTGAAAATGTTTATGGAGAATGTTTCAGTCCTCTAGCCACAACTTTTTCTCTAGTTATCCAAACAAGATGATTCTTAATTTGGATTAAATTAGGAACATATGGCTATATTTCTTATGAAGACATCGAATTTAAATTCTATCTTTAAAAATCTCAAAATGTGTCATGAATTTGAGAATTGGGTATATTACAGTGGATGAATGTAAATTCATGTTCTATGTTTGAGGGCAATTCTGGATCGATCTAGGCCATATTAGAGAAAGTTGTATTCTTAGAAGTTGTAGGTATTTCTTTTAGCTTTCCAACGACATATAGTATGGAATTTTTGGGACTTCCAGGCTAAAAGTTATGGTCCTTATAAGGGAAGATGTGCAGGATAGAAATTGTATCTTCTGCCTTCTTACTTCGTCTGTGATGACGTCATCTTCTTCTGAGTTTCCTTTGTGATGACGTCATCTTCTTTTGTGTTTTGGTATCATCTGAGTTTTGCTTCTTTTGCCTTTTGCTTCTTCTTAGTTTTGCTTCTTTTGTGATGATGTCATTGATGACGTCATCTTCTTATGCCTTTTGTATCGTCTGTCTTTTGTGTCTTCTACCTTTTGTATCGTCTGCCTTTTGTGTCTTCTGTCTTTTGTATCGTCTGCCTTTTTATCTTCTGTGTTTTGCTAACGCGTCTTCTTCTATGTTTTGTTGACGCGTCTTCTTCTGTGTTTTGCTGATGTGTCTTCTTCTGGGTTTTGCTGACACGTCTTCATTTGTATTTTGCTGACGCGTCTTCTTCTGTGTTTTGCTGACGTGTCTTCTTCTGGGTTTTGCTCCTTCTGGGTTTTACTTCTTCTATGTTTTGCTGACACGTCTTCTTCTATATTTTGTTGACGTGCCTTCTTCTATGTTTTGCTGACGTGTCTTCTTCTGGGTTTTGCTCCTTCTGGGTTTTACTTCTTCTGTGTTTTGCTCCTTCTATTTTCGTTTCTTTTGTGTTTTGCTATCTTCTGCCTTTTGCTACTTCTGTTTTCATTTTTTCTATATTTTACTATCTTCTAGGTTACTGTTCATCTTATATCTTCTGTTCCATTTTCGATCCTTCGGGAGATAGAATCTGTTGGGCCCCGTTTCCGAAACCCAACATTCAGAAGTCAAAACAGCATGGAGGACCATTTCTCAATAAATTACAGAGGATATTTGGAGGACTTCCAATTGGAATTTCAGTCCGGCTTCTTCATAACATTGTTTCCCGTTATCTAAAGTTTTTAAAGACATTAAAAACACTCAATTTGGTTCAGAAATAAAGAAGTTATGGTTAAAACACCTTCAGCTCTTTCTAATTCGAGTCTGAACCCTATACCCAACTTCACTTCGGAAATTGAAAATCTTAGGGGCCGAATTGAAATTCAATTCCTTCAGAACATTTGTATATCCATGTCTCTACTTTATTTTGAAATAATAATCCACTCAATTGGCTATCTACAGATCGAGATATCACCAAAATACTAAAGCATATTGAGAAAAAATATCCAACTCATACTCTTTTAACCGATCCTCTCACTTTGATTTAATCAATCTTTTTCAAATTAATATAAAAACCTACGAATTTTTATATAGAGGTAGGATAATGTCTTAAAATCCAACGCCTTAAAAATTAGGTCAATCGGAGGTCGGACCAAAAAGTTATGGCCAAAAGAGTGGAGAGGTCAGGTCGCCCTCGAGACCAGCGCGAGGGCGCAGCACCCTCCGACTACCTAACTTCTAAACTCTATAACTTTTG
The DNA here is from genome assembly GCA_025504935.2 of Erythroxylum haughtii. Taxonomy (NCBI): domain Eukaryota; kingdom Viridiplantae; phylum Streptophyta; class Magnoliopsida; order Malpighiales; family Erythroxylaceae; genus Erythroxylum; species Erythroxylum haughtii. Next base: position 1,117,814 of record JANSVB020000004.1, read on the forward strand.
ATCCAAAACTCCAAATTTTACAAATTTGGTATAAATGGAAATTTAAAAGAAATCTCTACAACTTTTATGAAGAACTCAAAAGCAAATTCTACCCCTATAAGGGTCAAAATTGCATATCAACATGACTATCCCGAAAGTTTCTTCCTAAACAACATCACAACTTCTAATGGTCATAACTTTCAACTCCAATGTCCACAAATTGCATACTATATACCATTGGAAAGCTAAAAAAAAGCTAGAACTTTTATGAAGACAACATTGGCTAATTCTATCTAGATCGATACAGTTTTTCCATTGAATTTCTGCCCATCATCTATACACCTAAGAAGGCTTGCTAAACATAATATCCCTCCATATTCATTCACTACCAAGTACCTTTTTGGTTACTTTTGAGCATCATTTCCAGCAACTTATTCCATACACATTTCCAAGCTCTAACATGCCATTCTAAACAAATAACCATTCACAAATACAACAAGGAAGAATATGCACATACACATATTCCTCTTCCACAATTTTCATACACAACCTATAAAGTGACACAATCATACCCAAAAGGAAAATCCTTGAATTCTCATTCTTATTTCAAATCAAAAAGAATATTCATACATAGCTTTAATTACATATCAACATGTCCATCACTAATTTAGCACAAGATACAAAATACATGAGATGCTCAATGTTTGATATGCTTATAAAGCTATCCAAAAGTCTAGTTACTAACTTAGTACAAAAGTATCTAATGCCTTGAAGTTTCCGATGCCTTGCAAGGTTCACGCCCGTCTTGTTTTGCACCAAAGGAGGGAAAGTGGGGTGAGCAACACGGCTCAGTGGCTAATACGTTTATAGTCATCGGTAATGAGCCACACAAATAAGCATGATTACACATGTATCAAGTAATTCCATTCATCCGCAAATTCATCACACCATTCATGATTAACCAAAATTTATAACATAAAGCAAATAATGAAATCTTCTATCAACATGACACTCTATTATGCATCACACTCACAAATTAATGATGAAATGCACACAAATGGCTCGAGAGTTCCGTGGAGCAAAACGATTTACACTGTGAACAAAACGAGTCCGATTTCTCAGGATCTCGTGGCCTCAAGCGGGCAGCCGGGAAAAGGCTATAGGTCAACGTGCACGTGACTAACGAAACGGGTTTCTCTCTTGTCCAATCACAAACAAATCTATGCTCAAATTAGTCAATCGCAAATTTGCATTCTCATGCTTCTTTCATTTTATCAAATTCTCATATTTTCATACTTTTCATTTATTTCAAGAAAACATGTCATATTTCCTCATGCATTTTCAAATATTCACCACAATTTAACATTTATGCAATTTAAGAAAAAATCACACACACATAGGGCATTTGCCCATCACACAACAACTATAAAAATATTACCCACCTAATTTGCTGAAAATCTAAGCTCAAGATTGCCTTTCCTCTCTCTCTTGAGTAAGGTTTTTTTGATTCCCTTCAATTAAACCAATTTCTATTTAATCCATTTATTCAAAAGAAAGTTCATAAAATTAAAGAATCAAAGAAATGTTAAAATTGAATTTAAACATAACCTACCCATAACCCATCTAGGCTAAAAAAACCAAATTCTAACTTAGAAATCTCAAAATCAATTTGGTTTCATCTTTCTCTTCTTTCTTCCTTCATTTCCAACACAAACCCTAGCTTCTATTTAATCCCTTTTTTGAACCTAGCATAACAAAGATGAAAACTCACCTCCAACAAGTAGATTTCTCCTTCTTTTCTTCTTCTTTCTTCTTCCTTCCAAGTTTCCTATGATTCTTCTTCTTCTCTTCTTTTATTTTCACGTTTTTTTCTCCTTTCCTTTTGTTCCTACGACACTTCTCCTCTTCT
>JANSVB020000004.1:1129679-1142408 GCA_025504935.2 Erythroxylum haughtii
CGAAGGAGAAGGTGACGAACTTTTCCGTATAATCCGGTGTCGTAACATGGTGGATAATATCGAACCAAAAAGCATACAACTTTAGCTTTATTATCATCAATATTGTCTTTTTTTTCATTCATGCGTGATGATAAAAAGATAAATCGAACGTTTGTATACATAACCAAATGGGAAAGATCTTTTAGAAATGCTGAGTTGGTTTTCGACAATATTGATTTTTTTGGTTAGATTTGTTTTAATAACTCCTTTTTTTTAACTGATAAATTTAATTAATAAGTCAATTTTTATTAATAAGTTCTCGTAAATTAAAATAATTCAATTAATTTTTATTTAATAATTTTTAAATAAAAATTTAAATTTTTCAATAAATAAAGAGAATCTATTTTAATTATGTTTTATATTCGTTAATTTATTTAATGTCGGTTTTATGACAGTATGATATCGATTGAACCTTTTAAATTTTAAATATTTTGTCTTACTAATAGTTCGGTTTTTAAAACATTAAAAATAAATTATAATTTTTAAGTTGATCTTGACCGGCTGATAAAATACAATTATATACTAATAATTCATATGATTAAATAAATATGAATGTGAACATATAAATTTATTAATATGAATTAGTTGTTACATGGTAGAAAATCAACTTATCTCATAATTATATAGTATTTTCAATCAATGCATCCATTAATTTAATTAAATTGTCAACGTTACGTTAAGATCCTAATTAATTTGACGCATATTAAGCAATCAACGTCAAATCAGTTCCAATCATTAGTTGTAATTAAGAATTAAAACCCAACAAAAAGCGACTAATTAGCCACCATTAAAAAACTTAATTTGTTAGACCAATATAACTGTAAAACATCTTGAACTAGGAACGTCAATAGGGCCAGGGCCAGGCCCAAGTTGTGGCGTAATGGGCCAAGATAGGTCAGCCCATGACTCGGGTCAACCACAGGCTGACGGAGCCATGGTCTGACTAGCCACAAAGGGGTCTGACCAATCCGACTCATCCTATTTTTTTTTAAATGTAAAAAATGATATCATTTTTTTATAAAACGACGTTGATTTTGAAATAACTGTCGGACTCCGACCCGAGTTTGACCTATGGCCCTTTTAACCTGGGCCAAAAGTAGGTCAGATTGGACCAAAATTGATATCTTTAAATTGAACTATCTAACTTTTCGATTTAATTTTTAATTTTTATGTTCGATTTATTTGAATAACTCTTATTGTTAAAAATCGATTAGTTTATTAATTAATCGATCAATTTTTGTAAATTAATAAGTTCTTATAGATTAAAATAAATAAATAAATTTTATTTAATAAATTTTTTAATTAAATTTTAAATTCTTAAATGCGTATAAACAATATATTTCAATCATATTTCAAAAACTTTAATTTTATTCAATATTTATTCGATTTTATAACTGTTTAATATCAGTTGAATATTTTAAACTTTAAATATCTCGTCTTATTAGTATAACTTTTGGTTCTGTTTTTAATTTGACTTCGAAATCCTAATGCCCCACAAACCGTCGTCCATATAAAATATAATTTACCTTAATCCACTCTAAAGAGACGGTTGATATGTATCATCCCCTCTTAATTATGTAATTAAGACTACAAATCTATGATTAGTTGGTAGTTGTTAGTTAATTGCTTTCTAGAGAGAACAAGGGCCTGTATAAACACACCGTTATGGCTTGACGGTGCCATGAACATAGCGCAGCTAATCTATGCATTAAATTTTTGCTTTTGACTTTCTTTTTCTATATTGTTCTCAATCTTCAATGGAGTTTGATTTCCTTTAGTTCAAATTGCAATTTTAGGTAACAAAAATGCAATAAAGCTTTAAATTTAGACACTTATTATGTCTAATAAATCCTTATTATTTTTTAACAACAAAAAGACCGCACTCGTCAAGTAATTTGAACGGTGCGACAATCGGCCAAACTCAAGATGGGTTGGTCCGGATCTATCCCCAATTTTTTTAAAAAAACTATTGTTTTATAAATTAAGGCTGACTGAGGACTTAATTGAAAAACACAATGTTTTATATTTATGATTACATTATATACTGTCCAGTTACCAAAAAGGCTGGAACAAGAAGACTTTTTCCAGCTTTCTAGGCTCTGTTATGCGTTGACAGTTTCGTATATATTTATACTTTTTTTTTTGTGTAAAAGGAAATGTACAAACAACAAGCTAGACTAATATGGGGAAACTAACCCCAGCGATGTCTTCAATGAGGAGCGATTGACACCCGGTAGGTGCGGAATAAAAAATGGTAACCCCTAGTCGAAAATTTACAGCAAAGTTCGCAAGTCAATCGGCACACCTGTTACCCTCTCTATAAATGTGACGGGGTAAAACTACCTAGTTACGATTGAGTAGCTCATTGATGCCCAAAACGAGCGGTTTGAGAGACGTGACACGGTTAGTGGAGTCAGAGAGGAGACTAGTGACCACTTGTGAATCTAGTTCTAAATCCACCTTCCGAAATCCGGAGTCCCAGGCAAGTTGGAGCCCTGAATAAACGTCCAAGAGTTCTGCGTCGACCGGGGAACACCGACCAATATTCTGGACAAAACCGCCTAACTAAACACTATAACTATCACGGAGGAGGCCCCTTGCGGTAGCAAGCCCTGAAGAACTTTTGCGTGCCCCATCGGTGTTCAGTTTCACCCAGCCAGGAGCAGGCCGATGCCAGCCAATGAGGTGTGCCTGGCGAGAGCGGGGGCCCGGAGTGATCGTACGGTTCCAGTCTGAGACTTGATAGATTTGGCGGACATACTCCTGAATAGGGATAACAGGAGAGATCGGCCAGGAGAAGTGGGCCTCGTAGATGGACCGGTTCCGCCAGCCCCATAGAAACCAACAGGCTGTTCCGAAGACCAGGGACCAATCATGGCCACCGATCCGTCGATGCAGGTGAAGGTTGACCTGGAGCCAATCAGAAAGAGAAAGGTCAAAAAAGTCAGGCAATATAATAGTATGAAACCAAGACATATAATAGTAGTGGCGGCGACATTGAATTGTTAACGTAAGAGTGGTCTGTTGTGTTGGATTGTTACAGTTGGGTTGTTTGATTGTCTCAGTTTCTACGAGCTAGTTACAGTTCTGTATGGACTGTCTTCTCTAGGCATGGTTACGGGTTTTGTCCGAAACGATGTTATTTTGAGATGTGGTTTTGTGATGCAGAGTACTTTAAATCTAAATTTGGTTAGAAGTTTTAATTTTACCCATTAATTTTGAATTGGGATGAGTTATTGTTTAAAATACCATTTCGAATTGGCCCGGAACCGAATAAGAAAGTTTGGTAAGAAAGGTATTTGAGATATTTGACCTGTACCAGTCAAATATCGCAAATAGTGGTTAGAATTATAAATTTTAAAAAATTAGGGCTAAATTGAAAAACTTAAAATTTCTCATATGTAAAATAATAACTATTTATTCATACAGAAAGATATAAAATTTTTATAATTTATTTAGTAAATAATAAAAAATTCAAATAAGAATGTATCAAACAAAATTTTTATGTCATTAAACTTATACAAAGTGATTATAGATTATTGGTAATACTGTCGTCTACAATTAAATTTATATCAACTTTAATAATAAAACATGTAGTTAGTAAAAGTTGAGATCGTTCTCATGAGAAATCTATTGATAAATGTTATACGAGTTGAAAACTAAAACAAATTAGAAGGGGTTTAATTAACGTGATTCTAAAAATTGAAAATAAATGAAAATATTCAGATCTAGAAAATTAATAACGAACCTTGGTTTTGGGTCACCTGCATTGTCAAAACAATATAGAACATTGATATAAAATGAAGCCCATTAACAAATACTTATTAAGTGATGTTTTCTATTAAGATTAAATGATTAGACACATTTACTCTAAACATTCTTATTAGTCAACAAGTTAGATACGATCTTACATTTAATTGATTAATAGCTTTAAGAACTAAGAGGACCGGTGAGCAAGACATTACACATAAGATATGCATGGTTTTGAAACTCGGACCGGTTCGACCGGAGACCGATAAGCTATCCGGTCCAATAAGTCCCCAATTGAACTAGTGTGAACCGATGAGAACCGGGACTGGTCGAACCGGTTGCTCACTGATTCAATGAATTTTTTTTACCTCTTTTTTTTTTCTAAAACGCTAATGCGTTTTTTGATTTTTTCAGAAGTAAAACCCACCTTTTCTCCAAAAATCTAACAGAAGTACATAACTCAAAGGACCCATCCGGTTATTTATATTTATTTATATTATTTGGTATATTTTCTATTGTTTTTTTAATATTACTAATATTATATATAATTAAATATAATTATTGTTTAATTATGACGTCACACCGGTTCGATCGGTGTTTGAACCGGTCTAACCGGTGACCAGTAAGACCTCTGGTTCGACGTCCGGTCCAGGTTTCAAAACCTTGACGATATGTATTTAATCTAGATAAGTATCTTGCTTAGAATTTCCAATCCCTAAAGAAAAGATGGTAATCCTAATTGTTACTTTAGATTAGAAGAATTGAACGTCAAATCATACTAATCTGGCTGTAAATTAAATCAATTAATTTTTAGTTGCGCACCCTAGATATCAATCAATTCAATCATACAAGGCAATACGGAAAACAATTAATATTCATCAATGAAATAAACTTTATTCAGAAAATCTCACACATATTAGATGATAGTGTGATTCCCTTTAACCAAGAAGAACGATTTAGCTACTCATAACAAAGGTAAAAACCTAACAGAAAAGTAGCAAATTACACACTCTCCATATCTGTACTTTTCCAGAAAATACGAAAACTTCCCTAAAAACTAAAAGGAACACAGCAAAAAAACCTAAAAGATGATGTAACTAGCAGTGTCTTCTCCTATCTCTTATCGTTATCTTATCAAATACACCTCTCCTCCAAATCAGGTAGCCGATCCCCCACCTAGAAACAACAACTTGATTCTCAAAATAATTAAAATCCTAGGTGTATCTAATATGTTTTCAAATTAGATTCTGCAGATAAGCTTTTTTCCTTCACGTGCCCACGCCTAGTCAATTATTTTTCTACCATCTAGAAATTCGAATTGCCTTTACTTTTCTTCCTTCTTTTTGATTCAAATTCTTCTCTCATGTGTTGAAAATCTTCTGAGAATAATTAAGAAATAAGTTCATTAATTTTAAATAAAAATTTCAAGACATTGAAGAGATTTATATCCAAAGTTAGCACAAAAATAACAACTTATCAAATTCCTCCACACCGATCTTTTACTCGTCCTCAACAAACTATATTTACAATCAATTGGTCAACTAATCAACTTCCTTTATTCCAAGTCTCATGTCAGTAAATAGTGTACACTTTAAGAGTCAAATAATTTTGCAACTAATGAATGCCCTAAAGTTAATCATTCAAATAATATAAACAAAGTCAAATTAAGGCAATCATATTTCAAAAACTAGCACATAATTATAGCAAACTCTCACAGATTGGATTTCACTCAAATCACTCAAGTGTTTGTTGGTTCAGTATTTGACTCAAATTCTTCTAATGCAAATATTTTACCATATGCTTGCTTTTTCATCAACTTTTCACCACTTGTAATACAAACATGCACAAATCAAAAGAACTTTATTCAAGATTGTATTGGGCTACAGGTAAAGGTAAGGAATGATAAATGGAAAAGGGAAAAAATTCATAAATATTAGTAAAGCACCTAGCCACTTATAGAGACACAAATTCAATCACAAAGAAGTCAACAATGTCATTATGTAAAGATAGATTCTTCTATAACTTGTTTTCACTGCTGCATTATTATTTTTCTTTTTCTTTTCTTTTTTCTCCTTTTTCATCAGTGTATTGATATTTAAAGATAGTAGTACAACACACAATTCAAATTTAAATCTCTTTAATTTCCTTTCATCTTTTTTTTTTCATTTCAATAACTCTCCAATTAAGTTTGACATAAATTGTGGTTAGAATGCCTACTTATATTTATAATCGGTGAAGATAGGTGATGTTTTAGTTGTTTATTATGGGTTTATCAAGAAAAAGGGCTCAGCTAAAAGAGTTTAACAAAGGATATTGAATTAGGTTGGCTTTTTAAACAAAAGGGTTAAGACAAAGATGGTCTTTATCGTTTTTGTGCACGTATGTATATATGTGGTCTTAAGTCGATTCCAAGCAACTTCTAGAGAAAAATTCACCTTAGAAAAAAATCACGCGTCAAAGAAATACATATTGATATAGATATTTCAATCTTTTAGGCCCAAAAGCTCATAGGTTAATGCAATTCACCACAATTATACGCCATGTTTAATTATATAATTGCCAAAACTTGACTAAGTGTATACACTTGTATTTCTTAACTAAGTGACATCTATTGTCCTAAAATAAATTTAACTCAAGTTATGTGCACTACTTAAGTCATTAAACATGGAAGTCTAGAAAGTGTCGAAGTTGGTTAATTAATTACAAATAAGTCAATAAGCATTCAAAATTTTCCAACAAAGATTCATAACTATAAGTTATATGGAACATACCTCACCCCCCACACCTAATTCATACATTGTCCCCAATGTAATGACATAAGATAGAAGAACTGAAAATAAAAAGAAAAGAGAAAAGAAAGTTTCTCTATTAGTTGAGCGTTGAAATCATGAGGTTGGTGAATGAGGAGGTTGGAATCATTGATGTGTCCAACATGCCATCAAATTGTGCTCCATTTGGTGCATTTGGGGTTCAAGTCGAGTTAAACGAGCGTCCAAATTGGCTTGGGGAGGTTGGTTATTACTCAGTGTATCCGTGACAACCCAGCTTTTTATAGTTGGACATGGGTTAGAAGGGACAGTTGGATTCGGATTAGTGAAGGATATCCTTCTATGACTCATGTCCACGATTCCCATCCTACGCAAACATTCCATATCCAAAGGTTCTATGGCACAAGTCACAATCAAGTTAGTATTGTCAGGGTCCAATAAATTCAAATTAACAGCCAGTTGAGTGATGTAGGACATTAATATTAATGGTTTAATTTTTTTGTTTAACACTTATTGAAATTGCATCAAAAACCAAAAACTCAAATTAACCAGAATTTGTCTGTCTATACACCATAAAAAATAAATTTCAACCTTAGAAAGTGTACCCGCAAAATCCTGACCCCCTGAAAAATTGTATACTAAGAGTTGATGTATGATTTTGAAAGTAGGATTTTTTAAATATGAACTCTTAGATACACTGACATTATATGGATAAGGGTCGACGGACCATTGAGTCTACAATTTATATGCATGAAAATCATTATTATAATTATAGCAAGAACTTACAAATGGTTCATTTTTAATGTGATCAGCTGATATAAAACCCATAGCCATGTTAACTTCAACATCAGATAATGCAAATTTCTTACCTATAAGTCTAAATTCCATAATTTCTCCAATAAACAAGTTAAATTCTTCACTAGAATTAAATTGAAATGTGTTGTAAAATTCTCTTGTTAATTCAAATCTTTAGTTGTCTTCCAGCAGTCAAAAAGAAGCGAAAGCTCCACTTCTTGATTTCCATTGGCTTTTGATTTCGACTTGTTTACCTTTCTGAATGCGATTCCTCATTAAAGGGCCTGATGTTGGCTCAGACATTGGAGGTATTGATGGAGTTGATGCCGCAGCTGTGGTATCATATGGAGGTTGGGTATTTACAAATGACATGATTGGTGAAGCTAACCTGTGTGAATCACTCTTCTTTCGTGGCATAGTTCCAATCGTTATGCTTTTGCATTCTTGAAACAAAAAAATGTAAGCATAAATCCAACAAAAATTTGGACTTTGAAACAGGTGGGTTATGGTGAGAAGAAGGGTTTGGGCTTTTTCATTGGAAAGACTTGGGTGTTCACTAATTCGATGGTGGGTATGGGGGAATTGTGAGTGAATGAAGTTAAGAGTAAGAAATAAATGAAAGTAGGGAGGTGAAAATGGGATGGGTGGTAAAACGACAGTGGGTGGCAGGAAAGAAAAATGTTTTTTAAATAAAATTATAATTGAAAATCGACTGGAGAGTTATCATAGTATGGTTTCAGATGGTGTTTATTAATCTTAAACACCTTGGAAGTGTCTAAACTTTGAATTTCTACCGCACCATAAGAAAATAAGTTAGTAACAATAAAACGTGCGAGCTAGTGAGATCGTAATTTTTCTGGAAATAACTTAAGCTTTTCATGATAAAGAAGTACTTTTTGTCATACTAAAAATCATTTTATCATGAAAATCTTTAGTTTTTTCCTTATAAACTTTTGTATTTTCATAAGCTTCATTACGGATCTCTTCGAATTCTTGCAATTGCAACTTGCTATTGTTACTAGCCTCTACCAAATCCATGTTTAACTGCTTCACATCCTTATGTTTTATTTCCAACGGTGACATGCCTATTGGACTTCTGTAAACAGTTCGATATGCCCGCAAGGCATCATCCAAATGTAAGCTCCAATCTTTTATGTTCGGATTCACCACTTTTTTCAAAATTGATTTAATTTTCCGATTGGAGATTTCGGCTTGCCCACTCGTCTGCAGATGGTATGTAGTTGAAATATGATGTGAGACGCTATGTTTCTTCATCAACGTTCCAACAATTTTATTGCAAAAATGAGTTCCTCTGTCACTAATCATAGCTCAAGGCATTCCATACCTGACAAAATTGTTAGATTTGACAAAATTAACTACAACCTTAGTATCATTTATATGAGTAGCTTCCGCTTCTATCCACTTTGACACATAATCCACGACCAAAATGATATAAGTCTTACCAAAAGATGAAGGAAAAGTATTGATGGAGTCAATTCTCCATATATCAAAAATTTCACATACTAAGAAATTTGTAAGTGGCATTTGATCTCTTTGTCCCAGACTACCTATTTTTGGGCAACGATCACAAGATTTATAAAACATGTAAGAATCATAAAATAGTTTAGGCCAAAATAATCCACATTCAATAATTTTATGAGCTGTTCTTTTGGAGCCAAAGTGTCCCCCGCATATAGATGATTGGAACAAATTTAATATAGAAGGAATTTCATCATCTGCAATACACCTTCTAATAATCTAATCAACATAAAATTTCTAAATACGAGGTTTATCCCATATGTAATATTTAGCCTCTCTTTTAATTTTATTTTTTTAAGCTCTAGATAAATCACTAGGTAAGGACTTAGTCACTAAAAACTTTACTATGCCAACGTACCATGGAATTGTCTGTTAGATTGCAAAGAGACTTTCATATGGAAATTCATATTGGAGAACATTAGATGTATTAGTTGGAGCGATCTAACTGGGATGATCGGCTACCAAATTTTCAGCTCCCTTCTCGTCGCGTATTTCCAACTCAAATTCTTGTAGGAGTAAGATCCACCGAATCAACCTTGGTTTTGCTACTTTCTTAGTCACTAAATATTTTAGAGTTGCATCGTTTAAATAAATGATCACTCGTGTATTCCATAGGTAAGACCGAAAATTTTTCAACCTAAAAACTATAGCTTAAATTTCTTTCTTCGTCGTTGAATAATTCTTTTGAGCATCGTTAAGTGTCAAGGAGGCATAGTAAATGACATTAAGTACTTTGTCCACTTTTTAGCCCGAAACTACTTCAACTACATAATCCGAGTTATCACACATTAGTTCGAAGGGAATGCCTCACTTCGGTGGCTGAATAATTGGATTTGTAGTGAGTCGTTCCTTTAGTTCATCAAATGCAATATTGCATGGCTCATTAAAATCAAAATTTACGTCTTTTTAGAGTAGTCTACCTTTAGGTTGTGCAATCTTCAAATTTTGTTGATAAATCGCTGATAGAATCCTGCATGATCAAGAAAAGAACAAACTTCTCGCAGTCGCGGGGTAAGGTAAAGATCTGATAACATCTATCTTAGCCTTATCTACCTCAATTCCCTTACATGAGATTGTATGACTCAAAATTATGCCTTGATCAACCATATAATGACATTTTTCGTAATTTAAAACTAAATTAGTTTTAATGCAACGTTTAAGCACTTTCTCAGGGTTAATAATGCATGTTTTAAAAGGTTCTCCATAAATCATTAAGTTATCCATGAAAACTTCCATACAATTTTCCACAAGATTAGAGAAAATACTTATTATACATCTTTAAAATGTTGTTGGTGCGTTACAAAACTCAAATGGCATTTTTCGGTAGGCAAAGGTGCCAAGTGGACATTGTGAATGTTGTTTTCTTTTGGTCCTTTGGTGCAACCAAAATATGATGATAACCTAAATAACCATCTAAACAACAATAATAAGATTTACCTGCAAGTCTTTAAAGCATTTAATCAATAAACGGAAGCATAAAATGATCTTTTCTAGTAACCGAATTTAGCTTCCTATAATCTATGCAAACTCTCCACCTGTTTTAAATACGAGTGGGTATTAACTCACCATCACTATTTTCTATTACAGTTACCCCAGTTTTATTTGGAACTACAAATCCGGACTTACCCAATTGCTATATGAAATGGGATAAAAAAATTCCAGCATCAAGAAGCTTTAAGATTTCCTTTTTCACTACTTCCATCACGGGTGGATTTAAATGACGTTGAGGTTTCCTTACGTACTTAGCTTCATCTTCTATCAAGATTCGATGCATATAAAATGGTGGGACTAATGCCTTTTAAATCAACCATTGTCCATCCAAAGGCTTCCTTGTGTTGTCTTAGCACTTGAATCATTTGATTTTCCTACAAAAGAGTGAGTTTATTTGAGATAATAACAGGTAATGTATCTTGTTCACCCAAAAATATGTATTTTAGATGGTTAAGTAAATTCTTCAACTTCAATGTAGGTGGTTGAATCAATGAAGACAATAGCTTGGAGATGTTTCGGGACACCTCCACGTAAGGCAATTGCAACATTAAATGCTTGTTTTTCTTTAAATGGAAAAACAGAACTTCAAGTTTGTGGTTGGGCAATAACGTCTCTATAACTGTCTACCACTGTAACGCATCTCCCATCTCCAAAATTGTCTCAAGTTCATCTCTTCCATTTAATGATGAATTTTCCTGCACCCAAGTGTCAGTAAAATTCACAGAAATAACAGGTTGTTCATCATCTAGATATTTCATGGCATTGTATATATTGAATTTAATCAATTCACTATCAAATTCTATACTTATTGATCCATCATAAACATCAATTTTTTAGTAATTTTCAAGAACGACCTTCCAAATAAAATTAGACTTGAAGAAAATACATCATCACTCCCCATCTACAAAATATAAAAATCAGTTGGAAAAAGCATTTCACCCACTTGAACTAAGATATCCTCTAACGTAACCTTTGGATAAGCATTTGAATGATCCGTTAATTAAATCACTACATTAGTTTCTTTAAGAGGCCCCACATTTAAGGACTTGTAAACGTCATAAGGAATGTTATTTATTTATGCACCCAAATCTCATATAGCCTTTTCAATTCTCAAATCACCATGCAGGGAATAGTGAACATACCTGAGTCTTTACATTTAGGTGGTAACTTTTTCTTCCACAATATAGCTGAAACATTATCTCCCAATTGCACTTTCTCATCAAACTTCAATTTTTGTTTTGAAGTGCAGAGTTCTTTAAGAAATTTAGCATAATACGGATTTGTTTAATGGCATCAAGCAAAGGAATATTTACTTGGACTTTTCTGAAAGTCTCCCATATCTCTTTCTTTCGCTCCTCTTTCCTTGCCTTGGTGAATCGACTAAGAAAAGGGGGTTGTACAACAAAATTCTGTAGAATTGGATGCGTCTTTTCTGGCTGATTAGGTGCTTCCTTTATTGCTTTTTCTTTGATATCCCTCTTGGAGATTTTTGAAGACGATTTCTTCAATTCTTTAGCACTCCGTAACATTATAGCTTTGCAACTTTGTTTGGGATTAATTTCTGTTTGAGCTGGAAACTTTCCAAAGCTTTATGCCTCTAATCGATTAATGGTTGTTGCCATTTGGCTCAATTGATTTTCAAGATTTTGAATAGTAGCTTGAATATCTTGTTGAAATGTCATGGTGTTAATGGACAAATATTTAAATATATCTTCCAAAGAAGATTTACATTCGGAATTGGGTGTCATTTGTTGATGTTGTCTAGGAATATATGGTTGACTATATTGCTGAAAATTTGCAGTAGCTTGTTGTCTTTGAGTGTTCCCATATCGCAAATTTAGATGGTAACGCCAACCTGGATTATAGGTGCTAGAGAATGGGTCATATTTCTTTTGATTTTGCCCAGCAAATCCCCTATGACATTGACTTGTTCTACACTTTCTTCCTGCAAAACTGGACTTGCGTCAGTGGAGTGTCCCAACATCGAACATATTCCACATGCCCTTGCTTCTTCTTTCTTTGTAACCACAAGTTGTTGCACCAAAGATGTAAGATCATCTAATCTCTTCTCTAACGTTGTCATATTCACCTCATTTACTTGTTTTGAACTATGGTTAGAAAGTATCCTGAATTGTTATGTATTGGAAGCCATATTCGCTATTAAATCTCTTACACATGTCGGTGTTTTGTCAACCAAAGTTCCACCGCTTGCAACATCGATCATACTCCTTTCTGTAAGCCGAAGACCTTCATAGAAGTATTGAATCAATAATTGATCATTTATTTGGTGATGGGGACAGCTAGCACAAAGCTTCTTGAATCTTTCCCAATATTCATATAGTGTCTC